>JAHWFP010135404.1:661-30770 GCA_023313725.1 Lithobius niger | reverse complement strand
CCTTATAAATACTGGAGGCTACGAGGGCGGCCAAATTTGAATTTGTTGGTGACATAAAGGAAGATGTTGTAGGAGTCCCAATAATCCTTGAAGCCTTACGAAGACACCTGTATGGGGTCGAAAATTTGCAAAGTGTTTGTCTATGTTGTGAAAGTGTGCTTACGATTTTATTTCGGTAACACTTTGTTAGCAACTGCATCTAGTGGCAAGAAATGGCACTAAAATTTGTAAATCTCAAATTCTTTCTTTTGATTATATGAAATGCTGTATACAACTGAGTTGAATTGTTCTTTTTGTATTAAGATTAAGATAATTAGAAAAGGCTTGTTTTCACTTCAACCCGAAATATTTCCCTTTAGTTTTCGGTTTTATAAATGCTCACTTTCAGCATGCAGTGCCACTCATCCCCGCTTCTCGTGCAGGTGTGGCTTACCCCGGTGGCGAAACCCACACCCCACATGCGCTGTCAATTGAGACTATTCTGTGTTCGGAACATGTAGGCATCAGTTTGTGGTCATGGTCGTGGGGAGTGTGGCGAGGGAAGGATCAGCAGTTCACCAGGCCGTCGGATCGCTTGTTTCGGGCCGGTTGTATTCGTCCGGCGGTCAACCCCAGATTTGGGTGAAGCATGCTTTCAAGTCTGCAAAAATATTTTTACACTACATGATCTCTGGGCACTATTAAACATCATTAGGAAGGGTGTTGCCGTAACAGAGCATTTCTCAAATTAGCCGCATCCATTACAGAAACTTTGCTCTATTTACCTAATTTCAGCCAAAAAATGAACCATCTTCTACTTTGAATGTTCGAAATCAATCGATCACAAATGTAACGATCAAATTCAAAAACTAAAATACTCTCAGTACGGTATTTTACCAAATTTTGATAAGCCTAATAGTCCGAGTGGTGTTAATTTCTATATCTTCTTCAGGCTTCCATTCTTGTTCTTGCTCATGTTTTATATTGCCACGAGTGCTAGTGTTTTTGAAAATGCTTGGAAACCGTTGCCCACTGTACTCCTTGCGTGTTGTCTGCTCAACGCTTGCACGATCCCATTTGCGCGAGAGGTGTGCTCCCAACTCTTTACTAATCAGGAACTTGGTGTTAGGGTTTATCCGTCACACTTTTTTTTCCGTCCGCTTCTAATCTGCTCCATGCTTACCCAAAATTCCGCACGAAACCATACTACTGTAGTCAAGTTTTTACTTTAGAACACCATAGATCAGCTAATGGATACTTTCTTAAAACTCACCGAACTACTCGGCGCTGAGGCCTACCTCATCGAAGCAGCTTGTTAAGTGTTCGGTGACTTTTCCGATACCTCAGCGTGACATCACCGCTGAAGCATCGAACTGCAGGTGCCGGTTTTTGACGACTAAGGATGGCTAACCTGCAGTTCTTCACATAAACAAATGGGAGACTGTCGTTACTATAGCGGGTCCCCCACTAATCTAAATGGAGGTAGCCATTACATGTATCGTGCTAATTACATGTATCGTGCTTGTTTATAAAGGGTTTGGTGCATTCTACTTGGCTAAATGTCATTGCTGGAAAATGTTTAAAAATCTAAGTCTTCTTCTGGTAATTCAGGGTTCGTGAGAGTCCTGAAAAAGTGCTTAAAAAAAGAATTGCTGCGGCGACGACATTCTGTCTCTTCCTTAAACGAAAATATAAATTACCTGTAAATTTTAGCATTTTTACTCAAATGGTTTTTTCCCTCTCGAGATAGAGTTGAATAAATAGTCAATCCCCAGCTCGCTAACCCGAAGTGCGGGCGTGCACTTCCCTCCTGTAGTATAACGGCAGTCATCTTTTATTTATCTCAATATGTCGTGGTGGTGACTCAAGAAGGGAGATGTGCAGGTAATGTGAATTTCGTTTAAGCAATAGAAAACAGCAGGGGTCGTAGAGTTCCTACTTTTTTCTTGTTTTCAGATGTACAGTTCCCTACTTTTTTTCAGCCATGCTTATTTTGTTTGTAAATTTAAGTGTAAATTGATAAAATAATATATAATATTTGAGTTGAATACGTAAGGCACGAACTTCATTAGAGTACTCAGTCCCTGACTTGTTTTCAACGTAACGAGACGCGTGCGCGTTGAGAAGCATCACTTCCGGTTTCTTATCTTGCGCTTCGGTTTCACAATTCTACCGTCAACGTCCAAGCATAAATTATTGGACAAGTGCTTAGCCTACTATTATGTTTCCACTTTTTAAATTTAGTACTAGCTGTTTGTAATTTCGTTTCTCGTTACAATGAATGAGTATATGAGAGTAAGTGTTCTGTATTACGTCACCATGTGCGTTGGGCTTGCTGAGCCAGATCCGATGGAATGGTATGCCGAGGGGTTCCTTATTTATCCTTATTTATGACTTACAAAATTCCTTATTTCCTACTTTTTCCCTTCTAAAACCCGCTACGACCCCTGAAACAGTAGTACTCTTTCGATTGCGACGAAAATATATATTACCTGTAAATTTCAGCATTTACGGTAGACCTCGTCGATATTCTGATGTGGTGGCCCTGAAAAGGGCGGGCAGTTTTCCGCCGTTAGTGCATTGGGGGCTGGAGAACACTTCTGGCTGTGATGATGGGTCCCAGCTTGTGAAGTCCAGTTGCATGGGTGGTCAAGTTCCTGAAGTAGTGGGAGGTGAAGAGAGATGCATTTCTCCATGAGGCAGCTTACAAGATCTCTTGAAATGGGATGCCATTGTGGAAATGGCTCGGATTTGTGTGTGGTGACTCGGATGATGATGTTGTGGTAACTGATGTCTGATGCTGCTTCATATGCATTTTCAATTAGTCTTAATCCCAAGAAGCTATCATCGCCAGCGAGTTCTCATCTCCTGTGATTGCAGTGGTAGCTATTATATCGGCTTCGTTGGTTCGCTCGGTTGAGTCTTTGCTCTGAACGATTCTCTTGGTGGCAACGAAACGGCTTTGTAGTCATCCAAAAAGACGAACTATGCAGTCCATTGAAAGGGCTTGAGGTCTTGGATGTTTTTAGCGCCCATTCTCCCGTGGTTGGTTTGCGACGTCCCTAGAGGGAAACTGCAATTACATTCCGTTCCCTGGAATGTGAAGAGAACGAAGTGTTGTTTCCAACAGAGTGCAAAAACTTTGATATGCGAGGTGGCTGAAGGTTTCGCCCTGGTTCTTCCTCCTTTCAAGAGACGGGCTACTGCTGTGGTGGTGTCTCTCTGGACTTATGTTGTGTTCCCTGACAGTGTCTTGAAAATGGTTAAAGGCTTTGAAGAGTGCTTAGAGTTCCAAAACGTTAATGTGATCCAGTTGTTTTGTCAAAAGTACTGAGGATTTGTGGCCTTCGCTGACGGCTCCCCAGCTCTCCGTTGATGCGTCCGTTAGAAATGCCAAGTCTGGCTGAGGTTGGTGTAGCGAACTGATTGAGATAGCACTTGAACGTTTGACCACCATAGGAGTTTCTCGACAGGAAAGCTTGTGATCTGTGGTTTCCGTCTGGTGTTGGCTCGTGTCCCAATGGATGACCTGCTTTTCCATCTTAATTCGATAAAGATGGAAAAGCTGGTTCATCTATTTTCTGTATGGGACAAGGTTTGCCATGGAGTCTGAAGTTTCCCAATGAGACACTCCCAATTTGTACAACTTTTGCCTCAAAAACTCTTGGAATGTTTTAAGAGGTCTTCGGTGCAGTCCAGTGAGGACATCACTGTTGCGGATGAGAGGTTGGAAAGAACTTCTAGGAACAGAAGAGCCCAGGCGCAAAAGAAGGGTCTTAGCTTTCTGCAATGGCGTCTTTCCTTACTGGTTCCTAAAAATTCGTTTTATAGATTCTTCGACACTGGTGTTGTGAATCCCAAGGTAGTGGAGATAGAGCTGGTTTGCTTGTAGCGCAGCTGATGGTTTAAAGCTTAGACTGATTGTTGAGAGGATACTAGGGTTTCCTCTTGTTTTCTTCCAAAATGAAAGATGATGTCGGAGGCAACCCCCTAATGGTGATGTGTGTCACCATTGAATGCCTTTTCATTGTCATGGCCTGGATTGCTCTGAATCTGACGTCTTCTTTGGTTCGGTGTTAGCTGCGCTTCTTGCTGCCGTCTTTTTCCCGTAACGATGATTTCCCACGAAAGGCCAGCTGGTCGTTGTTTCGGTTTGGGTTGAAAGCATCTTGAAAGAATTTGTTCCTTGGATTGCTCCAGAAGTTTTTGTAAACTTGCTTGGAGAAGGGCTTGACTGGTTGTTTGTCCTCATCTTTGGCTTCCGAGCATCTTCAAAGGAAAGGTCAGGTTAGCGATTAATTCTTTGAACAAGGTTTCGGCTTTGTGGAATCAAGCAGATTAGATACTGATTGCAAGGCTAGTCCCATCACAGAAATGTGAAGATGAGTTCTAATCCAATTCATGGAGTAAGCAATAGCGAAGCAGGTTTTCGAGAAAACTTCATTCATTTGGTTTTCGATAGGGTCTGTTTCTTGTAACGAATATTGGCAGCTATGTTGAGAACATCGGTTTTGTCAATGTGTCTGATTACCCGATCCATCACCCAGTTGCTTGAAGAACCAAATCTTCAATCCAGGTTGAGGTGGGGGGAGGTGCCTTCGTCGAGTTTCTTTTTCGAACAATCCGAACAATCTCACTGGCACCACAATATTTTCGTACGGCTTCAATCGTTGCTAGTGCCCGTTTTAAGCATCAAACGAGTTCATTTTACTCTAAACAATTACGGTTTTATAGAAGACTAGCTTGGTATAGTGCCACCTTTGAACAACTCTCTTCGAGATGGACGCTTCACGTACGGCTACCTATAAGCTCGAGTGTGTTCCGCCCTTCTGCAGATGCAATAGCAGCGCCACCACAAAATCCGTCAGCAGCGTGTCACCTTAAGACCATCTCACAAGCGATAAACAGGAAAACCTATGGCAATAGTTTCGTTCTCCCATGACGCAAGGTCACGCTGCTAGCCTCCAACAGTACAGGCTGTGTAGGTAGGAGACTCGTCCATCTCGAAGAGTTGTTAGTCCAAGGTGTCATCGTATAGTATGTTCGATAAACCTTACCTTTGACATGAAAGTTGTTCCTTGTCATTTTCTAATTTGCGATACTTCCACACAAACGTTAACAACCTATATGGAAAACCCTTTAATCTTGTAGATTGGCATGGTTGCATTATAGTGTAAAACAATCTGATGCTCAGAGCCCCTTAATGGTAAGGGCACATCCACAGTGCAATACCTGTAAAATGAGCTTTGGCCTGTAGAGAGCGTACCAGAAACGGGTCGCGCCAACAAGAATATCGTGGTTGCAGCTGAGGTCCAGATTTCAGGTTTGCTTTGCATATATTAATGAATTTTGGTATGCTTGTTGACCAGATCGAACAAAGCTTAACATACACCAGATTTAATAGAAAAATATTCAGACGGAGATATTAAACATCAAAATTTCGGCTTTAACATGGGAAGTCGTGGTCAAACCATATGGTAAAGGTCGACCATCGACCATTGGGGACGGTAGGTGGGTTCCCTATTTTAGTAGTGTTTACTTTCCTACTAATTTAAAACTAAATTTGCCCAATAGGACAATTGTTGAAGTCGAACACAGAGCCTGTTACCAGTGGCAGAAATGTGCAAAGATCAAGGAGAGGAACAGCTAAACATCACTAACCTTTCCCATAGCCTTCATTCGACCACTTCCTTGTAGTCTACAAGGCCGCCACACGAAAAGTTGTTTCACATCTTACCACAAGAAGGACAGAACTAATAACAGACCTGTACCCATTATGGCCGATGAACACACACTGGAATTTGAGGAGCTCGGAAGCAGCTGGATTAATGGGTTCTGCACCGCCCGACTTGTACCATCTGCACATTTTTTTCTACTTGGTCTCGCAGACTTTTCACGGTGCTGTCACTGTGGCAGTACAAGATTGTTTTTGACTTCAGTGGATTATCCCAGTTTGAGAAGACACTCCAATTACCAGGCGTGCAGCATTACTGGCTTCCTGCTAACACATGACATTCTCCACTACTCCTCCCTCAACGTGTCCCGTGCTTCCACCAGCAAGCCTTTAGGAACTTGGCCATAAGGACTCCAATCGTGAAAACCCAGTCAAGAGGCAAGGGCTCTTAATTTGTAAGCGTGAATCGATGGAGACTGCGCAAATTCCCGTACAGTCGTCCGATAACTTAGCAAATCCATTGGTCAATTATAGCAGCAGATACAGGTTCCTTTGAAGGCATATCCGAGTCAGTTTTCATTTAGTTTTAGTTCTGTCCATGTTGCAGCTAGACATTGTCTCCGAATGTTAAGTTGCTGCAAGATAAAATGTCAAAGAGCTCCCGGACTCCACAATGGGTGGCAGGGTCTCCTCAAGGTGCTGTCTTCGCTCGAAATTTAGAGATGTGTAGGAAAGAAACAGTTGACCATTGACTGGAGTGGCGAAAGTATTCTTGCTTGCCAATGCTGTAACCTCGCTGCCAACGGTCAGCCGTTGCCAGTACCAGCAGATAGTTTTCAGCAGTGCTTTGTCACACGTTCGTACAGGCCATCGAAAGGCGACGGGGGTTCGAAAACCAGCAGTGCAGGCATCAAGAAACTGTGTGCCAACGTGTCTATCTGAGAACAAGAGTAGGTTCCAAGCAGTAAATATATTTTTTTAAGTCTTGGGACTCCAGGCCGGTTCCAATTTAGTATGCTGACATGAAGAAACGTCATCTTTGACCAAGGAGAGCACAGAATTAGGAACCGATCTACAATACGAGTCGAAATTCTGCCCAGAAAATTGGCTACTTGTTTATGCTGGGGTTGCATCACTCCGTGTTACTTCCCCATCTTGCTCTCGTACACTGGTAAGGGTTGACTGACGATTAGTCAAATTATCTCCTCCGCCAAGGGAGGGGAGAAGCCCGCTGCTAGAAGGCCGTTTTCCAAGTGTGTGGATGCAAGGATCGCAGCATCAGTTGAGGAATTCTTCCCCAGTGTTGTGACAGTAGGTCCCCTCTTCTATTGGAACCGCCTCCTGGGCCGTGCACCGGATCAAAGCACCGGCCAAAGAGGGGCAAGGAAGATAAAATCCCCTTGGAGTCACTCATTGTTCACCAACACCAGCAGAAGTGAGAAAATGGGTAACAGGTATGCCCACATCCCTTCCCAGGAAATGCTCAGGCTACCGACCAGGTCTGGCTGTGCAGGAATGGTGAGGCCAAGTTCGCAGTGTGGTCTCATGTGGCGAAAAGGTAAATAATAATTGGTGCTTCCCACACCTCTGGATACAAGTGTCCTCTCCGTTGCTGGTATTGTGTTCCTCCTGGAAAGCTTGTCCACCACAACATTCAACCTGCAGGCGATGTCTCGGATTGAGCATTGCCTTGTTGCCTTCAAGTGCCAGCACAACATGGAGACTAAACGGGCGGACAATTTGCGTGTAGTTTGAGGATCTCTTTCCCTTTCCCCGTGGTAAGCTATCGCCAATGTTGTCAAACTACCATAACTGCCCTCCCCACATCTCAAGAGGACTAGTGGTGGGATAAGAATTACTCGAGGAGTTCCAGCCCGTTGATCTGCCTCTGCATTTGAAATAGGGACATTTGATATAGTATCCCATTTGAGTACCAATCCTGTGTTGGAAGCATCCAAGTATTAGAGGGAGTCCGGAGCAGCTTAGTGATCAGTATCGCTCTCCTGATCTGGTAGGAGCTTCAGAGGAATCTTGTTTTCCCAAAATTGGCAGGGGTTTCATGCTTCCTTCTGGATCCAGTGTATCTGTCAATCTTTCCCATTCCCATGGATGTTATGCAGCCATCGAGTCCATTTGGTTTATCAATGACTCAGCTGGCGTGCCAGTCATCAGCTTCAAGATGTTTGATTGGATAGCAGAGATCCTCTCTAACGAGTCTGTCTGAACTGTTGAACTCTGTAACCATTAAGGCTGTACCAGACTGAAGAGGCCAAAACCAAAATACCAAACCGAACGTATTTTCACTTTGAATTGACGGATTTTGACGTTTGAATTAGACTATTTTAAAGATTTTTTTTTGCCAGCTTTCTGTTGGTCCAAACCACTAGTTCCTAACTGTAGTAGAAAAGACTTAATGTTTAAACAGTTACCACATCTGTGCACTTACCTACATTTGTTAAACTTTTGCTTTGATCTTTGTGAACCAAGTTTTTTTTATTTTAAAGTTGATTGGCTCGGTAGTTGGTACACTTTCGTTCGGTGTTCTGCTCATTTAAGTTTGTTTGGTTTGGTTTGGCCTTAGTAATAGTAACCACGAAGTACACATGTGCCAGAACGTCTTGATGGTGAAGGACTCCCATGGCTGGTTTCAGGAAAGAAGTGAAAACGCGATATGCGATGCTAAGGCCAAAATGAGAGGCCATCCATACAAAACAATACAGGTGAAACAGAACTTAAGAGAAGGGTGCACCCTTCTTGTTGAAAAGCCTCCCGACCGATGCAAGTGTCTCTCGACGTGCTCTATCACTACGAACTGATTGCACTATGAACCGTAGTATAGTGCAAGTTGGGTTTAACTTTCAAATAGTTGTAAAGTTTTTTTCTCAGTTTGTTGTGTAAAATAGCTATATTTCCAAGGGTATCATAGGTTAAACAATGCACTATTTTGAAGTACCCAAAGAAGTCCTGAAATAGTGTCTCGTTTCCTGAGGATACATATGCAGTCTTAAAATTTCATTCATCCACGCACCAAACTGCACAGGAAAAAATTTTTTCCACTTTTTTTGCCCAAGTTAGAAATTGTAGGTCTTCCAGCAAACCAAAAATGATGAAAATTGTTAAATATGAAATTCCCAACCTTGCATACTTTTACAGATTCATCTTTAAGGACCAGGCTCAAACCACAAAGCAGGTTCATGCTTGACATGTGACATTGTAAATTGGGAAAAAAAATGACGAATACGTCACGATCCACGCTTTTGCACATAGTTTAAAGCTCCACACAACAAAATAACACTGAAAAAGGAAAACGTGCTTCAACCATAACCCTTTCTGCTCTTGAAAACCATACTGAAATTGTTGTATTGTTGTGGTAGAGTGCATTATCTTCGCCTTAATAGTTCAAGCAAACCACTTTATTCCCCTTACAATCTGCATGTAAGGTACATCAATTAAAAGAATTTTTTTTCTTTACTTTCAATAATGTACAATCTTGAACTGTAGCACAGCAGTAATTTAGTTCAGATCAAATACACAGGCCCAATTTTCAAAGCTTCAAAAATTCATGCATGGGTGAAATTATGCTCATTACACAGAATAAACTACTCTACAGAGTTACAGTTATGCTAGGTAGTAGCATTAAATAAACCTTATGAATTTTAGCCCACTTTAATTAAAAGTACACAAATTTACAAGTGAATAAATGCATTTCACAACAGGAAGTGAAATTGTAATTACATTATTTCCACACTAAAGACAATATTACCAAGTTAACGAACAATGCACAACGGCATGTATGAACCAATGGAAAAGATAAGATTTTTTTTTAAGAATAATAATAAATAGGATTTTCTAGTGGTCAAATTGAGGAGAAACGGTGGCAAGAACAAAAATCTGTCATCACTGAATTAGTGCAGAATACTTAATATATAACTATGACTTTCAAAAATTACATTACATGCACAGGGCAAATTTAAGTATGTCTGATCGACACTCAATTGATGGCATTTCGCTTGAATGATAAGCTGGTTTTTTTTAAGGGAACGCGTAAAAACACCCAAGAACAAGATACAAATTCCAGACTACTTGTACACAAGTGCTGTCAATACAAAATTGGAAACAAACAGGAATACACAAAAAATCGGTATGAAATGTACACTGACATACACAAGTACTTTTGTCACTCGAGACTGAATTCTCCCGTTACAATTCTTGCACATGTGCTAGTAGCGGCATAGTACAGGTGACCTATCTCTAGAAACTTTTTTTTGTCCTCAATTTTTTTACGTTAGCTAAGCCAAGAGCATACCTACAAATTAGTGAACTACAAATACACCGTGGTGATGCAAATAGTAATTACAACTGTGAAGTGCTACAATGTGATTGCCCAGTGATCGTCCATTCGTAAAAGTTACAAAAAGAGCCACTAATGCAGGGTTCGCAATTTTTTTTTGTGGGTTGGTTTTTCGTTTCATTTAGCTATACATGTACATTTTTTCTTCTAACTCGTCAAATTTGCACTGCAATTCTTCTACACCATTATTCAGCCATTACGACAAAATCGGGCCTTTTATTTAGTTTTGCTGCCAAGCTTAGCTTAAAAGGGGTAGCCACAATCCACAGCACAGTCAAGTCGTACTGAACGCACAACGAATGTGTGACCTTTAACGTCCTTAAAACCAAACCCGCAAGCCTAAAATAAAAGGAAAACGACGGTAAAGCTTGATTCAATCCTACGACACGCAAGTTGGCCTCTATTTTACTCTATCACAAAAACGGCAAAAGCCACGCGTACACGCACACACACACTTTTCATGAATGGTGTCTACAATTCTCAGCTCTGCAGCTCGAAGCAAAAAAACACTACGAACAAACGAGCCTGTTTTTTTCTGCCCCATGACTGGATTATGCACATGCATACAAGACAGCCCTCCCCACAAAAAAATAACCCTATTAAAAAACTTTTAACTTACTTAGAATTTTATTTAAGTCTCAAAATTATGCTCCGACAGACACTACATTGCTTTGAGTATTATTGCCTGCTAAAAAATAAAAAAATATAAACGATGCTCACATACCAAGTCTAGCCACAGCTCTTTAACACATGCACAATCCCTCCACGTTGAATACATGGACAAGTTCAATACTGACGCTCTGAAGGAGGAGGAAAAAACTGAGCACGACACTAGAAGCACTGCGTACCAAACCTACACACAATCGGGAAGTGCCAAGTAATGCTTCTAGCCAATAAATACAAGGTTTTTAAACGGAAAGATGTGGTGTGGGGGGGAAGGGGAAGGAAAGGAGGGGTGGGGATAAAAATGAGATTGTACAAATACTACACAATTAATTTGGAATGCTATAAATAACTTTATTTTTCTTTTTATGGAAGTAAAACTGGCTGGTTGACAACAGCCGTTTGCACTGTAATGCATTTACCAGATGTCGACGATTGAAAAAAAAAGGAAAAACAAGTTAATCCAAAATAAACACTTAACCATAAACACAGTAGCCAATATTTGCACAAAAAACGAAGAAAGTTCTATTTCTTGAAAGACAGGCCAATCTACAACACTCAAAATGGTAGCGACAATAGCCTGCCAAGCTTAGCTCAGTTTTTTTTTTGTTAATATTTTTTTTTCTTTTTAATTCTCTCTCTCTCTGTCACTCTCTCCCAACTGATCTAACCCACATCAACCATTGTTTCCCCACTCTTTTTATAGAATTGCTTCACTGCTGCAGCCACCATTTTGAATCAGTGAAGCAAACTTAAAAAAAAAGGCCATGCATTAAGAAAGACCTTCTGGTTTACCAACTTAAAAAGAAACACCTGCATTCCAACCCTGTCAGTCAGATCAGCTGTATATGAACAGTAATTATTAATAATATATCCACAAATGTTGATGATAAATTCTACATATGTTGTAGTTGAGGATCCATGTATACAATACCACACTTAGGAAACATCTTGATCTTCGACATCCTGAAGCTGTTCCTTTTGCTCATTTTCACCTGCAATAATTCAAACAAATTGGTGAACACACATATACAAAAAAATACTGCACTCAAAAGCTATTTTCGACAAACAATCTGTATGGGCAAGTTTCCTACACTACAACAATACGGAACAAGTGGTTTGAAGAGCTGCCATTGACTATACTATAAACTGCACAATATGCAAATGGCGCTTGCTGTACCAACTCGACCGCTACTTTCTAATGAACATGACTTCACAAAAGTCCTACTACATTTCCAGACGTGCTCATTTGAGCAAGAGTGCATGGGGGCTTTTACTTTGAAATTAACATTAAGTATTGAAGAGACATCCACAAATTTGAAAAGTAGAGCAAGTAAATACACATTGTCCAAGCAAATCCTACAAGTTTCTCAGTAAGTAGGTAGAACGCGAGTGCGAAGTTTCTGAGAACACCCACTAGATGCTACTACTCTTGAAAACAAAGCTTCTCGAAAACGAAACCATTATCGAAAACGAAACTAGGACCATACTACCAAAACACAGGACGAAATTAAGCATCTCGCCATCTCCTAGCATTTATACAAAAAAAAAAATGAATTAGAACGGCGAATGGCTAATACTACGAATACATAAATGTGAATAGAGGATTCTAAGTGTGAAAATAATACGTGCGTGGCAAGAGTTGCACATGAAATTTTGGAAAAAAAACTACCATCCAAAGATAAGCATTTGGGGCAGGGGATGTGGGTATTCCCCTACTAAGGTATATTTGTAAAACCATGAAATTTTATAAAATTTACCAGGGTGACTTAGTTCACACGATATAGGTGCTGGCAGGATTTCCTGAAGCAGGTTTCCACCAACAAGTAATTTGTGCGTCTTCTCCCAGCTAGGGAGTCTGGGGGAGCACTGCGAGCTCCCCCTAGCAGGATCTGGCCCGAAAGCTAATGCATTTTAGCCCATTTTGAGACCATTTCTGGCCTCTGGTGGGTACTCCCTCAACTTAAAAAAATGCACCTCCGAAAAGGGTTTCCATTAAACTCCGAAACCCCCAGAAAGCGCCACGGGTTGAAAAGCAAAAAAAAAAACCTTAAAAAAAACCACGAAAAAAGCGCATGTGGTAACCCTGGTGCGTGGCAACATAGGAGTTCTGCCTTTGTAGGAAATTTGTGCTTTACGAAAGCACTCCTATCACTCTCGGCCAAGCCTGTCCTAGCCATTTTCCTCATGCCCAGCGCACAGGGATAGTCTGATATTGATATCAGTATAATCTGTATTTATCGGTATTTTTGCCATATCAGTATCGGACCAATATAAGGCTTCCGATACAGATATTTATTATTCTACGAAACACAACTATCTTCCCTGAAAAACTGACACCAAGCGCAGCAAAAGCAATAACCCAAGTGAGAAAAGCAAAGACATTTGCTCAATTTGGAATGAAAATGTAGCACGTCACAGTTCCATGATCCAAGTTTTACAACAACCAACTAAAATCTAACTGAGAAGATGAATATACTGAAGCCATATGTAGGAATAAGAGTAAATATGCTGTTATTGCTGTACAGAATGTTTTGGATAATCTCAACAGTTGGAACCCTCACAAAACAAGAAATTAAGTTGCATTTTTTGTATGTAATTTAAACTTTTAGTCGCGATTTTGTTTTATTATCGGTATCGTATCGGATCGGTTTACCTTTTATCGGTATCGTATCGGTAAAAAGTCATATCGGCCGATCCCTACCAGCGCAAGCCCCGATAACACGGGACGTCAACGCACTCCTACGGTGTTAGTGTACGTGCAGCGTTTACAAATGACGGGAATACGATCAGCGCTTTAAGACGTTTCACAGCCACAACAGTAGATGACAAATGACAGCCCATTGGAGGTCCCGTGGCAGAATCAGTACGACGTCGCAGACAGTTGAAGGCCACTGCAGACAAATATTTTCCAAATTTCTGCAGTTTTATCAATTTTTGACCGATTTTAACGTTCCAATACACCATTTTAATCTTCTCGACGAGACCTTTCCATTGGAGGAGTAGCCAGATCAATAGCATAAAGCACTGAAAAGTTATTCCGTGAAAACCAATAAACATGTGGGGAACTGTATGATAAAAGATTAGCTGCAGATAAATTTTTTTCCAACAATTGGTGTCGCAGACAGTTGTAGAAACATTGGAGGTAGGAAATTATAACTTATGTTCTTTTTTATTGTGGATCATGATTTTTTATTAAAATAATCAACACCCTACGCATGTCGCTAGGCATTCTGTTTGGCAGATATAAATAAGACATATGCCCGAACTCCACATTTGTTTTAAACCTGCTGCATAGTGAATATGCATATCACATGGGTAGAGAGTACAATATTCTTATGCTTCACCGTAAACGTAAAAATCAAACAGATGTATGGGTCAGCCCAAGAGGACAAAATTTTGCTACTGTGCTGCCAACACAAATTAAATGGCGCACAATTACCTTTGTGCATACAATAGCAGATAGGCAAGTAATTGCCTAGGACATTTATCGTTGTTCCCCACCCCATTATTACGTATTTGCAACCAACTGCACACCCTTAAATTGTTAAATCATTTAAACCAAATGTTAAATAATCAATGACCAATAAATAACTGACTAGGTTGTATATACACAATAGAAACCCAAGACTAGAACCCCTAAAACATTTTACCCCCCCCCCCTTTTTTTTGGGGGGGGGGGGTTGTGGGGGAAGAAGATCCAATTTGGATTTTGTTAATAAGTAAAAACTGCAAAATGTTTAAACGGATTTCCTTGATTTAGTTTACAAATTTAATTTTCCTATTTTTATTCAAGGTCACATATAAACCTTAGCTGTTAATAGTACAAAATCTGTACAATTGTAAAGCTACACTTTAGTAACGCTCCAACCTTAATAGGGCCACCACATTTTTTTTTTTTACCAAAATAAGATAGCTTTCATAAATAGGTCATGGCTAAGTAACTTGCCTTCCTAATGAACAGCTATTACTGAATTTAAAGAGCATCAAATGATTCAGAGGCCAGCGTCATCAAAATAACAAATGAAGGGACTGGCAGACAAATTGACATTTTGAGATTAGTGAAAACCTTTTGATCATCAAATTAAAACGTGTTGGCAATATTCTTTTGGTTCAGTGGATGTAGAATGACTGACGGCCAAGCAAACGATATTACCAGGCCTTCCAATGAACTTTCGGAAAAAAGTAGGACTTTTCCAGAAAAAAAGTAGGACAACAGGAACAACAATAATAGCAATAAGTTACAGTCTGACGCATGTCTTGCTTATATAGTTGCTTTGATGCACTGAATTTTGTAGCCCCATTCTCAGTCCGATAAATCTTTTGTGTGATGATATGCACCCCGGAGTCATCAGCACATTTTTGAGCAAAATTCGACGTTCAACATCAGCGTTTCCATGAGCTAGCTGTGAGGCTGCATTTTACAACTTTTGCTAAGTGAGGTTACTTCTTCATTCGGCTCCTTCAGTTGAAATATTTTTTTCCCAGTAAGAGTTAATTCAGAGTTCAACTTTGCTACGTTTTCCAAGTTATCAGAAATATCAGAATCAGCTGGGTAACAGACTATTACCCGTCTGTTTTAAGTGGCCGCTAGGGATGCCCCATCATTGTATCTGCTGAACTGCTTGTTGCAAAGATTTTGCCTTCTTTGCAACCCATGAAGGCACTAACGGTTCTTTAAAACTGGATTCTTTAAAAGCAATATTTTTGCCCGTTTCTTGTACGCTACTGTGAAGAGGGTGCATGTACAGTATTTGTACGTTATATGCAGTCAAATGGTCCAAGACGCACCAATTTTTTGATAGTGGTGTCTTTTCTGTTTTGGAACCAATTTCCATTTTTCGTTTGGCAAGAGATTTTTTTTTTAATATTACATTTATTGCCAGGAGAGAACTGCTTGTGACATTGTATTTCAATATCATTTAGTTTGTATATAAAGTATGTGCACCAAAGTAACTTAATTCTTTCTGTAAGAGTGTCGTCAGAATATTACTGAAGAATTCACAGCAGACATCAGAAACTGAATCATCAGAACAGAAGAAACCTCGAACATTGTAATAATTCTCTTGTAACAATCTGATTGGGTTAGATTTGTTAGTTCAGATTGTATTCTGGCCTGCATCTGTATTGAACTTTACAAAATTCAGCCATGTGATGCATTTTAAACTTTTTAAAAGTAGGAAATTTCTTAAAAAGTAGAACATTCACCAAAAAAGTAGGAAAAGTAGGACAAGTGGAAGGCCTGTATTATGGACCACCAGTACTTAAATAGAACATTTAGCTGGCCCCCCCAGCCAGGCCGGCTAAAAATGGTTTCTTTTTGCCTAAAACATACTTAACCTGATAATTTTGCATTACATTCCTTGAACGTGATGTTCCAGCATCGTTGAGACAACAATGCAAAAACTGACAGGTATTGTACTTTTGCAGCATAATGAAAAGAACATTTTGCCTGCCCCAAGCCCGGCCGGCTAAAAATGTTTTCTTTTGCTGAAAAAATACAATACCTGTCAACTTTTGCATTGTTGTCTTAACGATGCTGGAACATCACATTCGAAGAATGTAATGCAAAATTATCAGGTTAATATGTTTTCGCAATAAAGAAACTGCCACTTGTAAGTTTATGCCAAGCTATTACCAATATGAAAAACAAATCTGTAAAGGTTTAGGCAGCCATTTCCAGGCTTTGCTTTTCTGTGAATTTTTAAGTATTTTTAGCCCCTGTGAACTCTTCTTCCATCCCACTTGAGCCTTAAGTTGGATTAATTTACGGCACATGAGAACCCATTTATACTAACGCAATGAATACAAGCTCTCCTCTTGCATATTGACTTTATTGAATAAAAAAATGTATTTAATCTAGAAGTGCACTTCGCCCATCAAGTTCCTTTTATTGGCCCTCAATGGCACCTAATTGTTGGTTGGAGTCAACCAACCCTCCGATATGTCAATCCATCAGCAGTCGCCAATAGACATTAAAAAGTACTCGCCATTTCACAATTTCTACTTGCAACATACCAAATCCATCTTGCACAATGGACGGTGTTTCTAATTTACGCATTTACCAAGTTGTAATATTTTCTTTTGCCGAGATATTATTGCAGAAAGGCTGTTGTTTAGCCCTTATAAATCTAAGAACACTGCCGTAAACTGTTCAGGCTTTATTTCTGCACTCTCCTGGTCCGGGGGGAGGGGGGGGGAAGAAGTCAGCTTTTTGTGGACCACCCTGTATACATTACCTATATTTTAGCATTCTTGTTCTCAAATTATTTTTCCCTAGAGAAGAAATTTATAGGCCTATGCCTGCCAGCGCCCATAGGCCCTCCTTTGATCAGAATGGCACAAGGTCTGCCGTAGTGTCAATATCAAAATGGCTGACTGGCAATGGCAACAGTTAACAGTTGCCTGTTGCCATGGTAGCAAACAAGCAGATTTAGTATACCTTTTCCTATTCTGTGATGTTAGTTTTAAAGAGCTGTAAAAGATGTAGAGACCAAATTTAAACCTGTAAAATTTAGTATTTTTATTCTCAAATGCTTTTTCCCTCTAGATATATAATATGCTAAATTATTGGAGAATAAAGGTGTTTATGTTAATACTAGACTGAACCCATATCAAAACGTGAATGATCAACTTTTCCAACAATGGATTTAGGCCTAAATACATCCTCCCTGGACAGTAGTAAGATACAAATATTTAAGACGCCCATGGTGATCGCCTAGTGACTTTATGTTGATGTGGCTGCGGCAAGTATGTAAATAGGAAAATCACACTAGGAGGCCTGACGAAGACAGGACTGAAACAGTCCACGTCGTTTTGGTCCATCTGCCTGTCAAAAATTCACATTTTGCAAATACAGTGAAACTTCTTTATAGCGATAGTCAATGGGAGCTTGGAAACAGTGTTTATCAGGTTTAACGTTATAAACGATCACTTTTGCATCCATTGTTGCTTGAAGGACTCAACTCCAAAATACCAGTGTTACCTGGCTGATTTTGGTTTCTATTGCCTGTTGCAAATATACATTACCTTTTTTATAGCTTTCTCCTTCTCAAAATGCTGTTCAATGCTAGAAAAATAAATCGAAGATGTCCTTCCAGTTCGCTACCTACTGCGCATCTTACTGCGCAGCCTCTATCATATAAAAGCCAAAGTGGAGCGGTAAACTCACCTTTTCAGACCTCTATTGTGCCCAAATGGCAACAAGAGGGGAGGAGGGCGGGACCAAGGTAATGCATATTTTCAACATGCAATAGAAACCAAAATCAACCAGGTAATACTGGTATTTTGGAGTTTCTAGTTGCCTTGAAAACACTTAGTTTTAGAACTAATAAGTTGTTTTTACTTATCCGAAAACGCTTACCTTTATTTTGCTTATTCGTTATAATGCTCTCTCTCACTGTCCACTAACATGAATTTCTTGCTACCCACTCCCTCTCCCACCAGGGGTGTCGCGCGCTGTTGACAGCGCCCCTTGCATGCCCGTGTCACTTTTCGCTTGGAACTTATGGTTCGGCGAAGAGCGGGGCCGGTGGGTGGGTTACCGTAAAGGTAAGCGTTTTCGGATAAGTAAAAACAACTTATTAGTTCTAAAACTAAGTTTTTACTTGGATCCGAAAACGCTTACCTTTATTTTGCTGAATTCGTCCATTCGGAGGTGGGTCCAGCCGAACCTGAAGGCCGGGTAGCATGAAATTCATATTGTACTCAACAACCACTAACCTGACCTCCTTGTCATCTTCCCGATACTGTCGACCCCGCCAGCGTGTGTGGACCTAGGGATGTGAGGCTGGTGACATCGTCCAGGTCTCTAAAATAATGGCTGACGAAAGTTGACTTGTGTCTCCATGAACAAGCGGAAATCACTTCACTGACGGATGCTCCAGAAGCAATTGCCCAAGACGCGGAGAGGGCCCTAAGTTCGTGGGCACGAACCGCCTGTGGTGTGTCCACGCAGTCTGTTGGGTTCTCATAAGCTCGTTTTATCACATTCCTAATCCACTGGGCAATCTTTGCTGGAGTCACTTTGCCAGATTTGGCGATTTCCATGTTTCCGGCATCCACAGGTGCGAACAAGGGCCTCCTCGTAAGTACGTGGGCCCCTCCCCTTTCCTGATCCGTCCGGTTGCCTTCGGTCGTGGGATTCCAATGTTTTGTCAGTTCGAGGTAACAACTGAGTGCCCTGACCGGGCATTGTAGACGCTCGGTGTCCTCATTTCCTACGATGGTGCCGAGTGCCTTAAGGACAAAAGGTTTTGTGAATTCATCGGGTTTTTGGGTTTTTGCCCGAAACAGAGGATTGTACATGATTGACACTTCCTTCCCCTTTCTGGAAAATCTGAGGCAGTCTTTGTCGCGGGAAAAAGCACAGATTTCACTCTGCCGAGCCGCGGTGGCCATTGCCAGCAGGAACACAGTCTTTTCCGTGAGGTGAAGCAGTGAGGCTTTCCGAAGCGGCTCGTAAGGTGCCTTGGTGAGGCTCAAAAGCACTAAGGGAAGGTTCCATTTTGGGAAGAGTGTTCTTATTTTTGGTCTTTGATTTCCAAACGAGTGAATTAGATTGGAAATGATTCTGCTATTTACGACTTCTTCTTTCTTATGGCAGGAGAGGACCGAGTTAATGGTTGACCGATACCCTTTGATAGCATTAACTGAAAGACCTTTGTTGAAGAGGTGGACCAGGAATGCTGATAAGTCTGCGGCGGAAGGATCCACTGCGTTGAGAGTTCTCTCTTCACACCATTGAAACCAACCTGTCCATTTTGCCTCGTAAACTTTGATTGTTGAAGGGCGATGGCATTTGAGGAGATTGTTGGTAACCTCCAATGAGAATCCCGCCGCCTTAAGTGATCTTTTCATAGTCTCCACGCGTGAAGATGAAGTGACTCCACTTTGGGGTGCAGAGTCTTCCCACAGTGTTGAGACAGCAGGTCCGGGGTCGGTTCTAGCATGATCGGTGGTTCCTTGATTATTTCCAGCAAGTCCACGTACCATGCTGCTGCCGGCCACAGCGGGGCTACAAGGATGTATTGACCCGGTGACTGGCGTATTTTTCTGATCACTTGTGGGAGAAGTGTGAACGGGGGAAACAGATAGGCGGATATCCCTAGCCATGAGATGCTTAGGGCATCCGTCGCCCATGCCTTTGGGTCTGGGTACGGTGACACGAACTGATCGAGTTGATTGTTTTTTCTTGTCGCGAACAAGTCTACGATCGGCCGACCCCACACCTGGAAGAGACTTTGGCAGACTGAGGGCTGAAGCTTCCATTCCGTGGTTAACGTCTGTTGATCCCTGGAGAGCTCGTCTGCTAGGACGTTTTTCCTGGGATGTGTCTGGGAATCAGGGTGATCTTGAATTCCAAACAAATCTCGAACAGGGCTGACGCTTCCTCGTAGAGGGTTCTTGAGTGCGTTCCCCCTCCCCGTCGAATGTACGCAATCGTCGTGGTATTGTCGGACATCACCGTTGCTACCGATCCTTGTAGGAGTCCCGACCATTCCCGGACTGCGTTCTTTACTGCTCGCAATTCGAGGTTGTTGATATGTAGGTTCCTTTCCTCTGTTGTCCACCGCCCTGCTGCTGTGAGGGATCCCAGATGGGCTCCCCAGCCCTGGAGTGATGCATCTGTGAAGATTGTGCTGGTCGCGACTTGTGCGTGGACTGGCACACCTTCTCGCAGGTTGCTTGTCGCCATCCACCAGGTTAATTCCTCCCGTGGAAGGTTGTGTAATGGGATGACTGTCTCCCATGACTTGGAGTGGTCCCAGTTGTTCTTTCTGAACCAGTGGAGACATCGGGTTCTCCATGTTCCCATTGGGATCAAGGTTGCCATCGAGTCTGCTTGTCCGATAGTCTTGCTGAGAACCCTGGCGGTTGTCGTCTGTGCCTGAAGTAGCGTACATAATGCTGCTTGTGTGGATTGGATTCTTGCTTCCGACGGTTTCACAGTGAACTGATCCAGATCGAAGTCCGCTCCCAGGAACGTAAATTTCTTGGCTGGGGTGAATCTGGACTTTGACGTTTTGATGCCCAAGCCCAGGAGAAAAAGGAGGTCCGCTGTCTTCACAAGTTGTTGGAACAACTGCTTCTTGCAAAGGTTTCGAATCAGCCAGTCGTCGAGGTACGCATGTGCCTTCACGCGTTGTTGATGAAGAAAAGTGAGAACTGGGCGCATGAGTGAGGTGAAGACGTGTGGAGCCGTGCACAGTCCGAATGGGATAACCTTGAAGTGGTAGGTTATTCCGTTCGAAATAAATCGGAAGTACTTGAACGACGATGGGTGGAGCGGGACGTGGAGGTATGCATCTTCGAGATCCAGTGAGACAGTGAATTCGTGGGGACGGAGAGATTCCCTCACCGATGCCAGTGTCTCCATTTGGAAGTGTTCTTGTTGGATGAATTTGTTCAGTTTGCGGAGGTTGAAGATGAGTCTGGATCCACCTCCCTTCTTTGGGATCACCCTCGCCGAGCTGTAGAAACCGGGGGTGTTCTGAACTGATCTCTGGATTGCGTCTTTTTTGAGGAGTTCTTCCACTTCCCGCTCCAAGGCTTCGTCCTTTCTGTTTTTCAACCACACTGGGGCCTCGTTTCGCAGCCTTGGCTTTGTTGTGAAGGGTGGATAGTATCCTTCCTTTACAATAGACAAAATGAAGGCGTCCTGTGTAAGCCGTTCCCATTCTTGAAAGTGGTGTTTTATCCTGCCTCCCACTTGCCGGTGAAGGGGTGCAGGATGGAACTTCCGGATGTCACTTGGATCCTCCTCGGTTATTTTTACCTCCTCGACCTCCTTTTGAGTAGGCTTGTCCATGCTTGTGATGTTGGTCTTGCTCCTGTCGGGGGGCATTCTTCCCTCCTCTTCCTTTGGGCGACTTGTAGGCCATGGCAATTTTAGGGGCCCCGGCGTTGCCCTGGGACTCACGAAAGGGCGGCTTGTAAGCAACTCCCACGTAAGTGTTTTGTTGATACTTTGGCTTATCTTTCGGGTCCAAAACGGGTTTGCCCTTGTCCTTCAATTCTGGGGCATACTCAAGGAGCTTCCCGTTGAAAAGCTTGTCACTTTGATGGAAGGGAAGCAGCCGAAGCTTGTGAACTGTGTCCCTTGGTACGTTCTTGGCCGAAGCGAGGAATGCATCTCGCCGACGAAGGACATTGTTTGCCACAAGTCGAACTCCCCAGTTCATTGCATTTACTTGGTAAGTTGATGCCTGTTTCATTAAGATGAGTGCGTGGCTAAGTAACGTTTCATCACGGAACTCCTGTGGTGTGTTCAGATACGACTGGAGCGCTGCTGTGGATGCTGAGTAAACCAGCTCGGCGTGTGACGTGGCTCGCATGGTCAGCCGCATCATTTTCTCATCCGCCTCAAATTGTTTCAACGGTGTCCTGATGAACGACGGCTTTGAAAGTTCAGAGTCATATTCCATGCTTACTTCCTCAGTTAGAACCTCAGCTTCTTTCGTGGTGGCAAAATATCTAGGTTTGGGGGCCTTAAATCCTCCAGGTCCGAAAAAAAATTCTTTTTTCGATCCATCGTGACGCGGCAGTTCCTTCCCTAATGCGATCGGTTCACCACCTTCTCTTAGAACACCTCCAAGGTCAAGAAGGGTTCGGTACAGAAGTCTGGATTGAGGCAAAAGGCTGGGAGGGGGGCCCACATCTTCTTTATTTGCGAACGTCACCGTCGGCGGTTCGTCAACATTTTCAGGAGGACGAGCCGGTCTTTCTTTGCAGAAACTTGCCGGTAAATAGTGGTGAACCATTCCCACTATTTCTTCAAACAACAGCTTTGATGAAGTGTTAGTTTCAATTTCTCCAAATGTTGAATTTTCTTCCCCTCCACTAGAGCAGCTTGAATGTCTCCTGGAGCGGGACCTAGAAGAGGCTCGACTGTCGTTTGCCTTCTTTCCATCTGACTGTCGGCGACTGAAATGATTTCTAAAGGGTGGTGTTCGACGCCCACGATCCAACGAACATCGCTTTTTCTGGTCGTCGGATGACGAACGTCGTCTTTTCCTATTATCTTCTGATGAATGAGGAACATGATAATGTCTTTTCAAGGGGGAACGAGATCGCCGATTGTCAAGCGTCGGTGATTGTCTTCGACTGTTTTTAATCGGCGACTGACGCTCGTTCTGGTCGTCGACACAATCCGGAGGACGCCTGCTCACTGTCGGCCCCTTCGACGAAGGGGACAGGATCCTTGCAGAAGCACGGTGAATAATTTCATCATTCCCAGTCTTTGAATAATAGTCGGCGCTTGTTTCGGTCGCTTTAGTCGCCGACAGGAACGGTTTAAAAGCAGGAACAAATTGAAACGGCACCGACGGTCGAAATTCTGTTCCTGGTGGTTTAAACGCACTGGCAGCCGAAAATGCAATTTCCTTGGCCGATTCTTCAATTGGGACAAACACATTCTTGTCCGGAAGCCCGATCCCCGAAGATTCTTCATCCGGAAGGTGATTTTGCAATAATAATTCCGGTGGAAGAAGCGGAATCAATCCCACGTCTTCGAACGCATTTACGAGCGTGATTTCTGGGGCCGATGTCCCTGGATTGGGTGAGTCCCTCCTTGCGCGCTTTGCAGTCGGCGACTGCCCACGCGGTCCAATCCTGTCGTCAACGATTTTTTTCACCCTAGACTCAAAATTCGCTTCAAACTTCCGTAGAATCGTTTCCATCTTGCTCAAGACATCTTGTGGTGATTCTTGCGCCTTGGAAGTGGAGGAATCACCAACGTTGAGTGATGAACTCGACATCGGAAGGGTCTTGTCCGTTGGCGTGAAGCTTTCCCGGGTCAGTTCAAATTCGTCAATAAGACGATTGTCAACTGACGTCGTATGGATTTCAATTTCCACAGTTTCGGTTGGAGTCTGAATCGGTGTAGAATTTTGAGACAACGATTTTGCTTTCTTTCGCTGTTCCCTTCTCAGCATAGTCTGCTTCCTCGTGCTCACAAAACTGGCAATCTCCCGTGGGTTGTGGGTCTTGCACACTTCGTCGCACGGGTTGTCGAAAAAGTCACACGAACGGCAATCGTAACATTCTTGATGCCTATCACCAGGTGTAAGACGATGTCCACAATTGCCGTACACAACCTTGGCCATCCCCAACAAATTACGTTTCAGGTGGACAAGCTGGTCATTCCGGAAAAATAAAAAGTCTAAACTCGAGAGCACCAGACGCGATGTTACCCATGCGGCTGTCCAACGAAAAGTGACACGGGCATGCAAGGGGCGCTGTCAACAGCGCGCGACACCCCTGGTGGGAGAGGGAGTGGGTAGCAAGAAATTCATGTTAGTGGACAGTGAGAGAGAGCATTATAACGAATAAGCAAAATAAAGGTAAGCGTTTTCGGATCCAAGTAAAAATTACCTTTTTATAGCAATCCCAAAGACTTTGTCAAGGCGGCGGGCACCATTTGACTCCCTCAGGTAGAGACTGGTTCCCTTTACAGAAAATTCAGTGTGTAAAAGGGGTTAAAGCATACATCGGGCAGCAACAAATGGCCCGATACGGTAAAGTCGCTTAGATTGATGGGACATGTCCCGGAGAAAATGGAACGTGAAGACTGTATGTCTCCAGGAACCAGCTTCCATTATTTCAGTGATAGGGACGTAGCTGTAGTGAGCCCAGGATGTGGAGATTGCACGAAGTTTGTGGGCCGTTACCCTGATGCCTTCAGAGACACAGTTTATGTCAAGTGCTTCGTATGCTTGGACGATGACATTTTTCAGCCAGGTGGCGATCATGCGGGTGGAAGTGGTGCCAACCTTATTAGTAAAAGGGATAAAAAGTTCTTGGCGGATGGGCTTCGATGCTTTATGGTAAAATCGAATTCCCCGGACAGGGCAAAGGGCCCATTCCTCTTCGTCCCCTAGGATGGTGGATAAGGATGGAATGATGAAGGGATGAGTCCTTTCATCGGGTTTTTGAGTTTTAGCACGGAACGATGCTCGTGGGGTTAGTGTTACGCCAGCGTAATCAGGCAGGAAGAAGCAGTCTCTTTCTGATGGCAGAGAGGGCCTGTAATTCGCTGCAGCGGAGGAAGACTGCCAGTGCTACGAGGAACACTGCTTTCCTTGTAAGGTGGCCGAGTTTAGCTGAGTGCATAGGTTCATAGGGTGGGGCCATGAGGGCTGTGAGGACGGTGGATAGATCCCAATCCGGAAATTGTATGGACATGCGTGGACAATCCAAATGGAAAGAATAGATTACGGAAGAGATCCTATAATCTGTAAGGAGGTTCATGTTAATGGCCACTTTGAAGACGGCATTTAGCGCGGAACGGTATACTAGGAAGGTGGAGCCCCTGAGCCCACTTTTGAAGAGAGTAGTAAGGAATCGGAGGTCGTGTATAGGGGGAAGGATTCAATAAAGGTTTGAAGTAATGCTACGAAAGTTTCTATACATTCCACCACACTTTCATACAAAATTTTAATTATTTACACAACTTTTAGAAGACCTGGTCTGCCATGCCATGATGATACCGACAATACGGCTACCCTAAAAAAAAATTAAAAACCGGTCAAGAAATATTTTGGGAAGTTTTTATTTTTTTATTTAATTATTTCTTCCTTCGGGACCAAGTTTATGGAGTCCTATAGTAGTAACATTCAAGCCAAATATCTTAATTACCAAACTGGAATTAAGAGGAAGTAATGTGAATAAAATTTTGTAAAATTGTCCATCAATTAATACATCCATAGAATGATATCAATCGTTTGATCTATCGTTTAATGAGGATCATAAGAAGCTTTTGACTAGCTTTGATAAAATTCTTTGTAGAAACGGAGATGAAACTAGCTGGATTCTTGTTTTTATCTAAAACTGTCAAACTTGTTAGAAAGTTATTGAAAATGGGCATTCAGATGAAAGGTCTATTGTACTGGCAGAAATTTTTAATAAGTTTTCTTCTTAAACCACCAATAAAAGCAAAGAGTAATGAAGGTGCACTTGAAGACAGGTTAGTAAACTCCTGTCGAAGCATTCGTAGAAAAGCAAAAAATTCCACGTTATCATGTGCCTGGGAAGTAGGGTTGTAACGATTAAACGTTTAAACGTTTAATCGTCGAAAAACGTTTAAACGTTTAATCGTCGAAAAACGTTTAAACGTTTAGTGATTTGCGATTAATACTAATCGGTTTTTTTTTGTAAACCCTCCCTTTAAGCAATATGAACGCTTATATACGTCAGCAACGATGTGGCTCAAATAGAGTAACAACGTCGAAGCTTTTACAAGGAACTACGGGTCGAAAAATACTATTTTCGGCCAAAAAATCGACACGAGAAAAGCTGAAATTCGCTATGTTGTGCATCGATTTCTGTAAACAAAACGTTGTTACCGATGTCTGTAATTTTATGAGAAGCATTTTAGTTGAGTGTAGTCTCACTAAAAACTGCGAAAATGTCGGTGTCATTCTTTTTTTTTAAACTAGAAAGCCGAAAATTGGTCATTTTCGATCAGCGGTACCGGACGAACCATTTTACTGGGCGCCGCTATCTTGGATTCTTTGGAAAGTGGTAATTCCCCAGGCCTTTCAACATGATTTCTCGGTGGCCACTAGGCGTTGGCCAATCAGGCATATTGTAATAGGTCGTTTCTGGCTGTTCAAGCTAGCTTTCCAAGGCATTTGAAGATCGCGTTCTCTCATTGGCCAGTTGGCACCACGTGACCGACTTGGCGCGCTTTCATTGGCTAATGCGTGATTTCAACCTGTCCGCCGTCGCTCGCTTTGGATTTCACGTGAGCGCCTGTGTTCAGTCAAGATTAGTGGTTCAGTTCGTCGTAGAAAATCATGAGAAAGATAATGTTTCATAACATTAAAAAATTAAAACAGCAGCTGCGATGTACAACTAAATCGGAAAGGGAGCCTATAAACCTTCACACTATCGCTTATCAGGTGGGAACAATGACTTTTAGCCTAACTAATGCCGACTTACGGACGCATTTTCCCAACACGGAGATTTTCAATTTTAGTTCGTTAAAGCCCGTTATCTAAAAAAAATGCTTCTCCAAAACTATTAAAGCCATTTAGCTGATTTTTTCTGTGCACATTAATGAATATGTATTGCGTGCGAGTAGTAATTTTGAAATTATCGTGTCCAATAGTTTACGCAAGAATAAAAATTTGGTTAGTAGGCTACCTCACTCCACGGGTGATAGAAAAAAAAATCGCTCTATCTGAGCAGAAATATAATTCGGACCATCGTTTTACGTTTTCATTACTAAAAAAATTCTGAACGTTAAAACATTGAATGTTAAAACTAGACGAGCGGGTTTTTTTTTGTGAACAATTTGCATAGCGGAAAGAATTTTTTTTTTTTATTGTGGTCTAAATTGCTAGAAAACAACGATTAATCGCTAATCGCCCGGATTATGTTTGACGATTACCGTTTAGCAAATTTTGGCGATTTTTACAACCCTACTGGGAAGTTAACACAGCTTTTCGATGACATGTCGACTGCACTTGCACTTAAGACACTGAACGTACCAGTTTGTGGCGATCTGGATGGGGCCGTGGTAGTTAAAAAGCTAGAATAGTCAACGGTATCGGAAGACCAGGGTTTAATTTCCAAACACATGACACTTAAATTTACTTCCAACAGAGTGGAAATTCTCCATATTTGGCTTACTTCCATACTCCAGATAGTTCCTTACCTAGCTAAATATGGAGAATTTCTACTCTGTTGGAAGTAAATTTAATGCAGTATTCCACAGTAATGAGCGTCAACGTTACGGACTTTTTATACGACACTTGGGATTTTTTTCATTCATAGGGCCACTATCGCTGTAGTTACTGTGCACTTTTTAAAGGCTTTTTTCTTGCCGCTCAATACTAGGGTACTACAGGTTCTTTCTGTGTAGGGGAACAACAAAAACTTCCTGCATGTAAGCCTTTTTAAGAATTCTAAGGTCTAGAATGAAAAGCCAATTCATATTTCTCAGTCTAGTTGCTAATATAGAGGCTAATACTTCCTTTCACAAGTTCTTCCGTCCGCTTTGGTATATTCCTTGGTATCTTGGCAGTTTTGGATTAGTAACCTGCATTGGTGTTTGGTTAAAGTTTGCAACGGTCTTCGATTGAATAAAATATGCATATGTTTGGCAAGATCGTCAATGGCAATCACTCAGTATACAAGTCATCTTACTGATCGGTACAACCTTAAAAGCAACTATCATTTAAAATTTGTGAACTAAGCAGTAGTTTTTCCGAGTCCTTAAATTGGTTTAAGATTAACTTGCATCTTTTAAACTTAAATATTGCCAGAAAAATCACAGATCTAACCAAATCGCAACATATTCAACGTTTAAGTTGCGATTTCGCAATACACAAAGTTAAGGCAAAAAAAGAAAAGTTGGTTCTCAGGCACCGATTTTTTTGACGGGAAAAAAGAAACGACGCGGCAAAAATAGCAGTTACAGATCAAAAAAGGTCCTTAGTGAGAAAAGAAAATATAAAATTACCATTCTTGTCGTTGAATAATTGTATGGTACGAGGCAGTGTTCTTTATTTTGCCCAAAATAAAAAATAATTCCCCAAAATGTATGGCAAAATAGGGCGAAAAATAAAAAAATTAAGAATTAAATTTCCGCCCGCCCACATGGATTTCATGAGAAAAATGCCCGAGAACCAACTTTCTTTTTTTAAGTGGCCTAAGAGTCGGATTGCATTTTAAACTACATGTACCTTAAGCACAATGCTGCAAGTGCCCCAACTTTATTGCTTCATGTAGCAAGCAGTAGAAGCAGCTCAATTCTGAGCAGAATTCCACTCACGGGCAAACAGATTGGGCAGTAAATTTGCGCCCAACAGTACACGCACACACACCACTTGGAAAATCTTTATGGATAGGGTAAAACTTACCATCACCCTGCATATCTGACGTCCAGAGCGTTAGGTTATCTCGTAATAACTGCATGATGAGTGTCGAGTCTTTGTAACTCTCTTCACTTAGAGTATCAAGCTCGGCAATGGCATCATCGAACGCGGCTTTGGCAAGGCGGCAAGCCCGGTCAGGGGAGTTCAGGATTTCATAATAAAATACAGAAAAATTGAGAGCTAAGCCCAAACGAATTGGATGCGTCGGCGGCAGCTCCGTCATTGCAATATCACTTGCAGCTTTGTAGGCGACAAGGCTGTTTTCCGCAGCTTCTTTCCGGTCGTTGCCAGTTGCAAATTCAGCCAGATACCGATGGTAATCTCCTTTCCTGAAACAGGAATCAAACAATAATGAGTTTAACATTAAAAGAAGAAACGTAAAAGAAATGTATTCCTACGTAATTAAAACAAATGACCACATTACACACAACTAAACGTCGACAGTAGCAGGAAGTAATAAGAGGGAGTGCAACACCTTTGGTTATCTCAATTCTGACTACTAGATGGCCGCTAGCGTCGCCAACGTATTTCAGTTACGATCTTAGTTCCATTTTTTCTGTTATTTTCCAACATAATAGTCCCAATCTTGTTTCTAATGAAAAAGAATCGAATTGCCTAGCGAAGCGTGGCGGCAAAATTATATAAAATATATTTTTGTACTTTGGAGCAATATTTTAAGGTTGGCTGATTGAAAGATAAATAAAAACCGTTTCCATAAAGATAAAGATAAATAAAACCGTGATTTCCATCCGATATCTAGGAATTAAATCCTTTTCCTCATTAAAAAAGTGTTACCGATTTAAAATTAAACAACAAAATATCGTAATATGCAGGTGTTTGAAAAAATCGTACCTAATCTAATCGGATTCGAACGCAGAACGGGTGTTAAATGTGACAAGGCATGTTGACAAAAGAATCGCAGGATAGCAGTTCCAACGCTCGCCAGATCTGAGCAAAAGGACGTTTCACACGTGACCGACGCAAAACTGTGCTTATAGTATTGCAGTTACACGTTGTGCTTCCAAATATTGACTTAGATTGCGCTCCATTGCTCCAATACTTCACCCAAACTAATATACATCAACAAATTATAAATCGAAAAAAATGTATCTGGAATTTGTAACACAGCGTCTAGTGTAATCGGATTAGAACGAAAAAGTGAGTACGAGGCAGCAGGTTATACAAATCAAAAAATTTGAGGGTAGTAGTTGCATATATCAATTACACAATTCCCGCCGCTCTTTTTGCACGAGTGGCTATCGCGATCCTTTTTAGACGATATGGTTTTATTTGTCCTTTGTCTCTTTGCCTTTGTATTTCCGTTCCTATTTTTTCTGTGATATTTTTGCTCTGTAGTTCATTCTCCCTGGTTTCAGGGACCAGTCAATATTTTCGAAAGGGGGTGGGGGGGATCAAATATGTGATCGGATAGCCATTTCGCCAAATTTTAATCAGTGTCTCCATTTTCGGCAAAACGGGAATTCCCGACAAAGCAAGCAGTATGCAGTAAAGACTGGCCTTGTGAGGGTACACAATACACTAATCTGAGAAAGAAAGAAA
>JAHWFP010135403.1:16635-32424 GCA_023313725.1 Lithobius niger | reverse complement strand
ACTCAACAAACCAGCCACCGTGCACCATAACTCCCCCGACCCCCACCCCCCCCAAGGCCTTCCCCCCCCCCCCTCTTTCCTGCAGCTTCATCAAGAAATTATTGCAGATCGAGCTAAAAACATAATATTTGTTACACAAGTCATTCATAGTAGTACAAATTGAAGTAGCTAAGGAGCCCCCGCGAGATAATCTTAGTAGTACTGGAAGCATGCATTTTGGTATGCAATCATTCCTAGCAGTAGAAATCGAACCAGCCATGGATCCACACGAAATACCACCAAAGCCTCCCCAGCATCCCCCTTCTGTGCACCCAATGACCCACAAATTCTTGATGAACGAACTAAAAACATGCACTGTAGCAGTATAGAAATAGAACTACATACGGAACCCCACGAGGTGCCCCCCCCCCCCCCCCGTGTTTCCTTTTGTCCTCTCCATGAGGTTGATGATCAACAATTCTCGTTTGATTTGTACAGCTAAGAATGACTTGTTCACGTTTTAGCAAGATCAGCAAGAATTTGTAGATCAACAACCTCAATACAGGTGAGTGCGGTAGGAGACAGGAAGGAGCCTTAGGTGGCATCTCGAGAGATTCCATAACTAGCTCGAATTGTCACTAAGCTAAGAATTGACTTGTGTACCAAATTTCATAACTTTTAGCTCGATGTTCATAAAATTAGCCCAAATTTTTGCCCCTAACAGCTGTTCTACACCTGAAGATCGAACCAATGAACCGATGCTCAAGTTTTACAGCTTAAAACGTAGGTATGAAGAAGGCCTTTTGAACGCTATTTTAATGTGACTACAATTATTGTTCTTCTTCTTGCTGGGGAAATTTTGCTCTTACCTAAAAATCGAACCAAAGAACCGATTTTCAATTTTTATAGCTCTTAAAATTGAGTGTTAACATTTTCATAGACTCATGGTGTTAACAAGGCTCTCTTATAACAGTTATTTTAAGGTGGTTACAGTATTCTTTTTTGTGTTATTCTTGCTGAAACAAGAAGAAAATAATGGATATTAGTATTAAAAAACGCTTAAGCGTATAAAACAAGGATGTAATCCTTAAAAAAATTTAAAGCCCTAAAGGAACAGATATTAGAAAAAGAAATGTAAGCCATCAGCGTCGCACTAATACGTGTAAAAGATGCTCCAGCTTGTTTTTTGGGCCGCTGGAGATTCTTTTACACATATTAGTGCGACGCTGATGGCTTACATGTTTTTAAAGCGTTTTTTAATACTAATTATAGACAATTTTTGATCAAATGTTACTGAATATTCTGTAATTTCTTTACAGGGTTCTAAGCCAAAACTATCGAAAATTCAGTGTATTCATTGTTAGGGTCATAATAAATACAATGTGTTCCAGGGTCAAATTTATCTAAATTAGCTACTCCAATTTCGTATTTATGAATTTTGTATAGTAATGAATCTCTTGTAAAACAGCTTCTAAAACCGTTAAATTTATTTAGTATTTTAACAAAATTACACATTTACCAGAGATCTTAAAATGCAGTGATTTTATTAACAATCATTGAACCCTGCTGCTGCAAGACCTAAAGCTTTCACAATCACAGTTACAGCTGATGCTGCAAACAGTAATGTAAAAGTCCTCCTTTTTGTTTATGCAATGGTAAATCATTTATTTGTTTTTGCATTAATGGCGTTTTAGCAACTGCATTCAGTTAGAATTATTCTAATTGAACATCCTTGATTTTTTTTATTGGGTGCAAATTTGATTTTATCAATTTGATTGTCACTTAAATGTAGATTATATAGTTTTCCAGACATCAGTAAAATCTTAATTAATAAACATTTTCTTATTTTTGTAACTTAGTTTAACACTTGTTTCAGATGTAACAATATAATAAATACAAAAAGTTTCAATAGGATCCGTTCGTAGTTTAATTTCCAATTTTTTGGTATCAGAGCCACCATTTTTCATAAACATTTTCAGGTCTAGCACTCGCATCAAAACAATAAATTGGAAACGTCGTCGAAAATACAGTATAACTTACAACCATTCCACTATCTACTTCCAGATTTTTATGTCCAGCAGCTGGAAAGTTTTGATAAGATATCGCTTAATTGTATTTTGTTTAATTATTTACAATAATGGTCTAGGAAATAGTTCACTATTTATTTTTACAATTACGGATTCTAGATTCATAATATCAAATATCTTTATTATTCCGTTTAGGATTATTACCTTGACTTCTTTTCTGTATAAAAAGAATAATTTTGTCACATTTTATGTTGTGATGTGTTTGTGGCAACTCAACTCACTATATTTCTTTGTGCTGCGTCACATCTATGAGTTTATTCTATTCAAATACACTATCAGTGACAGGACGTTTTGATAAATTTGTATTATAATTTACTCACTATTTAGTGATGGAGTGATCTGAGAAAGAAATAGACTTAATTCGGTTTTATTTACTTTATATGTGTTATTTGCCCCATTTTATTATTTTTAATTTCATTCGGATGACATACAATGAATAATTGTTTTACGCACGGTTTTTGTTTTTTTGTTGTTTTTTTTTTTGTTGTTACTGGAATAACTTTACTTATTTCATTTTTAATGTCTTTAGATCCTTTAGTTACTGTAATGCATCTTTTGTATATTGCTTAATGTTACAAGGTTTTTTCAATTAATTTGGTTAAAGTTTCTATAGTTTTTGAAGTTTATGTCATAAATTTATGGTTTCATTTTAATTATTGTGTAAGATCCTACGTTGCGCATTTCTTTTCCAAAAGTAAGCACCTTGCATTTAACAAAGTTTTAAATAAACCCATATATAAATCCATAACTCCATATATAATCCACAAATCCATATAATCCATAAATCCATATTTATAAACCCATATATAAATAGTTTAACCACGGCTTTTAAAGAATCTGTGAATATTTCATTACCATTTACTGTTCTATAAAAATAACCAATGCTTCTTCCATATTTTTATTCGCCATTTAAATTAATTTGTCTTCCTTTCTGATCAGTAATATGAATCATATCAAAAACCAAAACTGGTAAAAGTGACCGCCAAGTTTCGAATGGTTCGGCCCAATCGGGGAAAAGTAAACGTCTAGGGAAATTTCTCTAGAAGGAAATCTGAGTAAATGGCAACAGAGGTTCGTGTACAATCCTTCCCTTCATATCTTATCCCACTAGTTGTGGCTCTTATGGGCGTAAATAAAATGAATAAACCTATCATTAGTTCTTATCCTCCCTTTTGTAGTTCATTGAATCTCGAGATATTAACATTAGTCCACTTACATTCTTTGATCGGGAATATCTTCACTGTGTAAGTGTATACATTTTCTTGTTGTCAGTTCTTTACCAGTTAGGACTCTCTTATGTACTCTTGATTCTACACTTTGTGTGGCATTGTATGATGGGAAAAACAGGCTTTCGACCATGGAAAACTCTGGTTTAACGCGAAGAAGTAAATATTAACCCGTTCTGGCTATTCTTTGTCTTAGCTTAGTTCATTGTAGATATTCACAGTCGTTACAGTTTACTTAGGTCATTATAGAACTGGTTCTACACTTTTAGGCCTAGAAACTAACACTGCACAGCTGCCATCTTGTCTATCTTAGTTTTACAGGGTGTTGACAGCTACGTAAAAATCACATCCACTCGTTGTGTGATGGTTGAGAAGAGAGGGAAGAGTAAGTACTTCAATTGAAGTGACAACAATGGGAGATGAGTGCTCTTGCCAGTGTTTCCGTTTAAGAGCCGTATTGTACAAGGCAGTTCGACAATGGAGAAGGAAAGTATTGTTACTTTAAGTTACAGCTGGTCTAGGCAACAATCAGATAGGTATTACTACATCAGGTAAATAACAATGGAAATATTACCTTCATTGTAAACACACCATTGTTATATTGTTATCGTAAAGAAGTACAACATTGTAAACCAAATAACCATTAATAACTCTAACTCTAGTCCAGGGCAAAACTTAAATTGCATCCTTACCAATGCTCGCACCCTGATAAAAAACATTAGGAGTTTTTGGGTGCTCTTAACAACAGGCATGTATGACATGCTTTTTGTTGTAGAGACTTGGCTAAAGCCGAGTTTTTCGGATAATCAAGTTTTGGGAGGTTCCTCATATCGCGTCCTTAGATCAGATAGGGATTCACGCGCGGAAGGGATCTGTGACCTTATTGTAGCGAGAGCCTTCAGATGTCTAGCAGTGGTGAACAGGTGTTTCACATCTGGCAATAATACTATTAAGATTTGGGCATACAAGGTGTTTGTTCGACCATTGCTGGAGTTTGCCAGCCAGGTGTGGTCCCCGTCTCTTCTGGGAGATATTGACAAGGTAGAACGCATTCAACGCAAATTTACGAAAAGCTTACTTAACTTAAAAACCTATCCTATGCAGAAAGGTTGGAAAAAACTAAACTCGAGTCCCTCGAACTACTCAGGCTTAAAGCAGACCTATATTTAACGTTTAAAATCATTCGGGGTTATTTGAATGTTGATCTTACCTTTTTCGACCGTGCTCCGTGCCGCACTACACGCGGACATTCATTTAAACTGGCAGTACAATCGGCTAATTGCGACTGCAGAAAACACTTCTTTTCACTTCGAGTTATATCTGTGTGGAACTCTCTTCCTGACGAATCGGTCAGGGCTCGTTCCCCGGCACACTTCAGGTCCATCCTTGAGAAGTTAAGTCTACGGAATTTTTTGAAACGACCAGAATTTTTTAAAATAGAGAATAAAGAATGAATTAGGAAAAAACTTCTACGGGTCCAGTATAAGTGGCTTGCCCTTCTGGTAACCTTGCTGTTAATGCGGCAAATTTTTTATTTATTTATATATTATAACTCTGCTTATATTAATTAAATCATATCAAAAACCAAAACTGGTAAAAGGGGCCGCCAAGTTCCGAATGGTTCGGCCCTTCAAAAGAGTGATATCAACACACCAAAACATTCGCCAAGTTAATCGCACCGCTTAATAGTTCGAAGGTCAAATAGAAACTAGAACATTGCTACTTTCGGTAGCAATGTTCAAGTTTTCATTTAACGTTTGAAGTATTATTCGGTGCGATTAAGTTGGCAAATGTTTTGGTGTGTTGATATCACTCCTTTGAAGGGCCGAACCATTCGGAACTTGGCGGAACATTGCTCTCGATTTCAACACAATTTAAGCTTTTGTACCGCATTATTATTTTTCCCCAAGTATCTTAAATGTGCCCAACTATGCTTCAAGATATAAGACACTGACGCTATGGCGCCGCGCTACAATGGTTTACAACCTCGACAATTCAACTGATGTGATGTTTCTTGTGATGATTGTTGCCTAACTTGGCGTGACACACTAGCGTGTGTCTAGATTGTCCTCGGCTGTGGGTTTGGTGCTATTTACTTGAATGCTTATCTAGATACACGCTAGTGTGTCGCGCCAAGTTAAGCAACAAACATCACATCAATTCAATTGTCGAGGTTGTAAACCATTGTAACGCAACGCCATATCGTCAGTTTCTTCCATCTTGAAGCATAGTTGGGCACATTTCAGGTACATTTCGGGCACATTTCAGGAAAAATAATAATGCGGGACAAAAGCTTAAATTGTGTTGAAATCGAGAGCAATGACCCACCTGACAAAAATTAACTCGTGTGGGAATGCCAGCTAAGCTGCTTTCAATGCAAAATCTGATCCTCAATAACGTTGTAAATGCTAGCTAATTCGCTCATCCCCATGTTAAATCTATAGGGTGATTATTCATCGAAACCGAGATAAGGGGGAGGCTTCCAGCTATGAAATTGGACGAATGGGTGCAGTACAATACGAACTGCATACCTTTTATGATTTGGAGCCTAGGACGTAACAGGATGGCGTGGGAGGGCGCGTAAGTACGAAAATATTGTTATAACCATTGTTAGTATTGTCGGCATCGTCTCTCATTGGACGACCAAAATTCGGATTAAGTTGGCGTATGTTTTGGTGTGTTGATATCACTCCTTTGAAGGGCGGAACCATTCGGAACTTGGCGACCCCTTTTACCAGTTTTGGTTTTTGATAAGATATCACTCCTTTTTTTTTTATTGTGTATTTACTTAACTCCATTACCGTGTAGATGTGTAATAAAGTGGCACGTCAACAAGAAATTGGTTTTTATCACTTTGCTACTACTTTTTGCCTAGGGGCAGAAACATTCTCAACTTAGTCACCTCTTTATAGGTTTTGGCTTGGTGTTAATTTTATTGTAATTTGTTTTATTTCGTTGAAATAATAATAATACATCTTCACATTTACACCACGCCCAAAATTTAAAAAACAAGATTATGGTTCAAACAAACCAACGTCAAAAATGATAAAACAGACATCAACCATAACTAAAAATAACGTAATGTGATAGAAACATCACAAAATGTATACAATACAGTGGGACTAAAATCAGATCAAAAGCATTTTAAGAAACCAGATAGGTCTGTCTTGCGGAAATTATTTTTGAAACTAGCCAGAGATGTCGAGGATACAACCGCAGATGGCAGGGAATTCCATACAGGGACTGTCCTGTTCGAGAATAAGTGTCGATATGGTTCACTATGGAAGGTACCAGTGCTAAGTTTAAAGGTGTGTCCTCGAGTACGAGTCAGGTGACTCAAGGAAAAGAATTTTTCATAATTTAAGTCAGTAAGTCCATGAAGTAAAGAGTAGGTGAGGCTTTGAGACGCCTCAACTCGACTGAATCAAGTTTAAGCCTTTCAAGGCGAAGTGAATAACGGGCGGACACACACCTTGAACGCCCAGACCAAGGTTTTAGGGTCTTTAGAGAGGAAGCATCTTCAAATAGATGTGCCCTTTTTTTACATTTGCAGTAATATAATTACAATGTGTGGGCCACCTTTAAACCACAGCCACACCCCAAGGATCTTAGTAGACTCTACAGAATTCAGGACATTGAAGTTTAGAGAGTATGGTAGATTTAAATTGTTTCTGCCTAGGTGCATTGCATGGCACTTGCTATTACTTAATGGGAGCTGCCAAGTATTTGACCAAGACTCGATGTTGGATAGTTCCGATTGGAGAATGTTGCGATCAGATTGATCAATCACACACTTCTAGAGTGTGAGATCATCTGCATATTTAGGCAGTTTACAATCAGTGTATTCAGTTTTGAGGTCTGCAATATAATACAGAAGAAAAAGAATAGGACGAAGAACTGCTCCTTGCAGGACACCACTAATAACTGGTAGTGGGTCGGAGATCCTTTTAACCACACAGACCGCTTGTTGTCGATGGTACAGGAAATCAGTAATCCAGGAAAGAAGTTTTCCACGAATGCCAACGCCATAAAACTTGCTACATAAAGGGCCGAACCACTCTCACCTTGGTAGCTTCTTCACCATTTTTTGGCTTTGTTTATTTTTCGTGAATTGGACGTGAATACAATTTCTTTGGCAACGTTGTTTAGATTTATTAGTCCTGGGGCATATGTAAGGAAATATTGCTCCGTGGGATTTTTCGTGATGAAATTTAATAACCACCTGGAATACATTCCTTGTTGTACGCTCTACAGTCATGCCTTACCAGGTGTTTTGCTTGAATTTGTGGCAGAAGGCCTGTGTGACGTCATAAATCCAAGATGGCGGCCACTCCGGACATATACGAGAATAATCGGTCGTAACTCCTTTCAAGGTTGCCCTAAGGTAATTTTGTACTGAACCTTTTATGTTCGCAATAAAATTCTGAACAAAAAAGGTTAATATGAATTTCGTGATATCGCCTACCGGTTCGGAGTTATAACCGAAATCTTATATATTTAACACTTTTCAAGCGCACTAATGTTGTAAAATAACATTTATTACCCATATACACAATTAAAAGTTATTACTTACTCATATCACTGGCCTAACTTCAATTTTTAAAGTTCGACACTCAAAAGCAAGCTGTTCTCGCCAACACAATACAAATCTATTACAAAATTGTATAGATTTCCAACACAAATTTAAAGGTCTTCATCACAATCCTCTTCATCTGTGAGTCATTGTTTGTCGATGACTTTGGCCTGCGCTTTCGGGCAGCTCGCAGCTCGCAGCTGGAATTAACAAAGTCCAGACCTGGGCGGTCGGTAATGGTTTCCATTTTTCTCCGGACAACACTGTGTGCGTCCACTTTTGCTGCCAACGAACACTGCACCCAGATCCTTGCCTGTACTTGGGACATGCACAAATTCCTGTTGTCCCACAGGGATGTTTCCTGGGTCTGGTGTTCGATTCCAGGTTATCTTGGCTTCCACATTTGCGCCAACTTAAAGACAAGGCTTTGCAGGCGCCTAACATCTTGCGGGTTCTGTCGGGCTCTTCATGGGGTGCCGATCGCACTGCCATGTTGCGCCTCTACCGAGCCCTTGTCCGCAGCAAACTTGATTATGTGTGCATGGTCTATGGTTCGGCTAGTGACTCGACTTTCCAGATGTTGGACACAGTGCATCACAGTGGCCTGCGTCTGGGTACTTGGGCATATCGAACGTCTCCAGTGGCCAGCCTCTTTGCTGAGTCCTCGGAGCCACCTTTGGGCATTCGTCGGCGACAGCTTGCCATTCAGTACGCTGTGCGATTGCGTGCTGTGCAATCCAGTCCTGCTTGGTCCGTGGTTTTGGGGCCAGACTTGCGAGTCGGTAGACACATGATGGGTAAGTGTGATTTCCGCAATAGGCTCCAGCAGTCCTGTCAGGAAATAGCCTTTGAAGTACCCTGCGTCTTGAGGCTTGGAGGGATGCCAGGCCAGTGACCCCTTGGCTTGTCCCAAGTGGCATTTTCATTTTCGCTATGGCGTCCCTCCCGAAGGGTTCCACTCTACCAGCAAGGTACTAGCAGGAGTTCCAGCGGCTGTGTTCTCAATACGCCGGTTATCAGCGGTTGTTTACTGATGGGTCGAAGTTAGATGTTGGCGTGGCGTGTGCTTGTGTGTGTAAGGGAGTAACTGTTGCCCATCGCCTTCCATCAGGCTTTTCTGTGTTTTCTGCAGAGCTTTTGGCTCTTGGTTTGGCGGTGGAATGGATCCTTGACCTTCAGGGCATGCATTTCATTATCTTTAGTGATTCCATGAGTGCCCTGGAGTCCTTGGCGAATTACAATCCCCGGAACCCCTTGACACAACGTGTCCAAGCTTTGCTTTCCCGCTTGCCTGGCCAGCGGAAAACCGTGCTTTTCTGCTGGATCCCGGGCCATGTTGGGCTAGGAGGGAATGAGCAAGCTGATTCTGCAGCGTATGGGGCCATTTGTGGCCGTCTTGGAAGGGATCTCAGCCTTGTTCCCTTGGACGCCTTTCCAACTCGGCGTCTGAGGTTACACGCTTTTTGGCAAACCTTGTGGGCCAGACAGGACGGTAATAAATTACGACCTATTAAAGGCACTGTTGAGGAATGGCACTCGGCGTGTCGCCACATTCGCTATGAAGAGGTTGTGTTGGCCCGTTTGCGCATTGGTCACACCCGACTTACTCTGTTTCTTTTTGCGGGGGGTTGACCCTCCTGAATGTTATTGGTGTCGTCAGCCACTTATGGTCCGGCACTTCCTTGTTGATTGTCGTCATCTTGATGGTGTTCGTCGTCGTTTCCATCTTCCGCATGACATTGCGCGTCAATTGGGCGATAAGTCTGTCCTCCTGTCCGGTGTTTTTCAATTTTAGCAGGAGGTACAGATGTATGACAAGATTTAGATTAGGGGTTTGAATAATATCTCTGTAATGTGTGGTGCAGTGGCAACCCGGACCACTGCACTGTGACTGAGGTTGGTGCTAATGGCCAAGTTATCGACGCGCCATTAAGCCTCAACCCCCCCCCTCGTCCTCTTCCCCGCCTTTTCTCCCCCCCCCCCAGCCCCCTACTGAAAATAACCTCTCCCGGACACGGTGTTTGGTGTTCTTAAGAAAGTCAGCAGCGTTTGGAATATTTCATTAGTACACCCAGACCTAGAAAAGAAGCATACTTGTGATTTACTGAATGCTAAAAAACAGTTACACTGAGAAGTCGGCATTCAGTATGCAAGCTACCCCCTGCTGCAAGGTAATCTCCGTGATTGTTTCCATCAACTTGGAAACAATTCTCGTTGGCACTGCGCACCATCAACTTGTTGCAACTAATTTTCCTTCATTTGCTCACGCATGCAAAGATTGTTGCCGCCCACTTTAAAACAATTCAACTTCGCTGTTCAATTCTCCATCTACGAACGAAATGCGCCTTTCCATCGTATCAGGATGCCCATTTCGAAGCTCATTAGGGGGCCTCGAAATGAACAACGAATCATCGTTTTGTTTAAAGTTGTCCGTTCTTAGCTGAAACACGGATCGTTGAGTTTGAGTTTGAGTTTCTTTATTGAGCAGAAAGGGCCTTCGAGCCATGGGCTCATGCTAGAAACTAACCTAGTTACTACTTAAACACTTAAACACTAACACAGTAACACATTAAAACACATCAATGTACATCAAATTTCTGGCCTGCCCAGACTTCACTAAGGCAAACCCGACAGAATGCGAGAGGGGTGCCGAACCAACGGGGTAGGACACCAGAATGAACCAGAGTCATGAGTCAAACCGCTGTGCAGCTCGGCAAAACCCCAAGACCCGACCCAGGGACCCACCGCCAGCCACCACATGCGGCGGGACCCCTAGAGCTGCCGCAATGGATCCCTTCCCCCCCCCCCCCTAAGCAAAAATCGGCGCTGAGACACCCAGCGTGGACAATCCAAGAAGAAATGCTGGACAGTTTCCGGACCACCCCCACACGCACACAATGGTGACCGGACCCACCCAAGATAGGCGAGGTGAGCCTGTAGGGGAGCATGACCTGGACGAAGCCGCGACACCAAGCCTGCGTCTCGCCGTGAGAGGCAGTTCAGGGCAGTCGAGGTAGCCGTAGTGGGATGCAGGACAAAGAGCTGCCTACCCGTTGTGGCAGCAACCCAAGCTGCATCCCATTCCTCCCAAAAAATACCAGCAGCCACTGGACGAAGGTCACGAGGGCTCACCGCGAAAGACAGCCCGTTACACCCACCGCACGCACCACGGCAGACAAGCGTGTCAGCCAGTTCGTTGCCGAACACGCCAGAGTGACTCTTCACCCAGCCAATAGACACGGATACCCCCTGGAGCCCCAACGTAAACACCTTCCATCCCACCTCCCGAGCGATAGGGTGCGAACATTGCGCTGAGTGAAAGCATCCCAACCCCGCCTGCGAGTCTGTCAACACACAAAACTCTGGGAACTGCAGGTCCGCTCCAATGTCAATGGCCACTGAAAGTGCCACCAATTCACCGACAAAAGCTGACGGGAGGGCCCGAAAAGTAAACCCATACTCCACACGCAAGTGCCGGACACACCCCAACTCCCCCAAGCCCAGATGGCACGAAGGAGGCATCACAAAAGACCTGAGCACAAGAGCCAGGCAAACGTACAGGGACCGCTGGATCCAATACAGCCGCTGCCGCAACGCAGCACCACTGCCAAGGGGCTGGGGGATGAACAAATACTGGAAAAAGGAGTGCACCCAGGGGACCCTGACATACAAGAGAAGCGCCCAACCCAGGGGCCCCAAGTAGCGCACGGGCCCCAGGCGGTAGCAGCCCATAATCGGTGAGGATGCGAGCCAGAGGGTCCGATATGCCCTTCGCGATGGCACGCAAGCAGAGTCTCACCAACAACTCCTTCGCCCGATACACCAGTGGGCACTCCCCGGCCTCAACATGAAGGGCAAACACTGGGGTTGAAGACAAACAGCCAGTGACCACACGAAGACAGTCATTCAGTGCCACCTGCAGCCCACCTATGGCCTGCTGGGAAGAAGCCAATAGTGGAGCATGAAAATCAACACAAGAGCGGAGGTACACTTTATAAAAGTTAACAAGTGTACTGCGCCTTGCAATGGACCGATTCCCAGCCAGAGACTTCAACACACAAAGACGGCTCGCCACGTTCCTGCGAACAGCGGCTACATCGTGCACCCACGTTAGCTGTGGGTCCGCCAGAACCCCAGATACCGGACTTTACGGCAGGACCGCACCAAGGTACTATTGACTTGGATGGCAGCCTCACAGACCTGTCCCCGCTTGAACACCATGAGCTCCATCTTGGCACCAGCTAACTGAAGACCCCTGGCAGCGAGAGCTTTGGAACCACCGTCCATAGCAGATTCCAAAGCAGCCAAAATTTTCGGCAGGTCCTGTCCCGTGAGCCAGACTGTCACATCGTCCGCATACACCACCACGTTGACAGCCAGAATCATTTCCATCAGAAACAATATCCAAATTAAAAAGAAGAAAAAACAACACCTGACGCCATCGGAGAGATCTACACTGAACCATGGGAGTAATAAACTGGAGAGGGAAAACGTACTGTAAAGGTGTAAACTAGTGGATGAGGGGGCCTCGGTCAAGTCTGAGTTTGATTCCGACAAACTTATCGATGTCATTGAAAAAAAATCGTTCCTGCCCATTGCAAGATCAAAACTCCCCTAATGGAGGCACAGAACCATTGTTACCGGATAAAACACATGAAGTGACTATCCCGACCAGATATATTTTCTACGGTGACACGCACGCTCGTGCCCTCCACTGTAAAAAAAAATTTGCAAATTCGACAAACTGGATTATCCCAGGTGCAAGAGTTCAACATCTCATTAAACGTGTTCCAAGCATCTTTCACAAATCTGGGGACAAAACACATATTGTTCTCTTTGCTGGATCAAACAATATGAAATTTGACAAACCAGAAGTTATAGTGCATCATATTTCTACCTTGTGTCAAACCATCAAGGAAATGCAGCCTAATGCAAAATTAACAATCATGGGACTCTTTCCCAGGCTACGAAAACACCTTTTGGAGGAAGACAAGATGGTGCAACGGACAAATTCCCTCTTACGCAACTTTTGCATTGAGACAAACTTCAACTCTGTTTCATTGGCTGTACAGATTTTGAAAAATCATACTCTCATAGCCAGAGATGGCATCCATCTAACTCGAGGAGGAAAATTATCCCTTTTGAATGTTTTAGGAAGTGTTTTGTTCAAAAGCCAGGTAAACTAAGATATTTAACTGGGACGTTAAAGATGAGAAATGTTCACTACCCACCATCACCAGTAGCGTATAATCCTGGGTCCTTTGGCCCAACCTCGAAACACCTCACTTGTCTTCTTGTAAATGCGAGAAGCCTAATAGGAAATATCTGTGATTTAGATTATCTTCTACTTCAAAATACTTATGATCTCTTTTTTATTGTGGAGTCATGGTTGCGGCTTCTTTTACAGACGAATTGGTTCTTGGGGTTACCCCCTTATTGTATTTTTAGAAGGGATCATGGCTCTAGGGCGGGGGTATATGCTTGGTATACCGGCGCTGCATTGACATTTCCCTCTCGCAGATTGCTCCAAACGTCGAGGCTTTTGTGGTAACTTTAATCCCCTCGGGGACTAAATGTGTTCTATGTTATGTCCCTAATGGCTATGACATATTCTCCCTTTCATCAATGTCCAGCTTCATAACCTCAATGCTAGGAAACTCTCCGTGTTTGGTTCTCGGGACTTCAATCTATCTTCTGTTGACGTGGTAAGAGTAACAAATGCAATACAACAGGACTTTCTGAGTGACCTGTTACAGTATGGACTCAAGCAGCTTGTCACCGAACCGACAAGGGGCAATCGAACTCTAAACCTCATTTTCACAAATGATGAAAGACTGGTTTTTGATATCGAAACCGATCAAAATCTGGGCCTCAGCAACCACCAGATGGTCAAATTTCGATTAAATATTCCTAACACAAAATCAAACAAAACCAAACCTCGACAAAAAGTCGATTGCCTTGCTCTCACTAAACTGATTGGTCCTCTACAATCGAAAACTGCGACACCACTGACAAGGAATGGTCAGGTTTCTCTACCATTCTCTAAAATGCACTGAAAAACTGTAGTCACCATGTCACTGCTCCTAGTCACAAAAATAAACCGTCAATTGAGGTCCTGAAATTAGGCAGAAATAAACTAATAGCTTGGAAATGCTACAAGGCAATTAGGTCTCCAGATAACCTTGTAAAATTTAACGAACAACGTAAAGAATATTCATCAGCAGTAAAAAATTTTAAACTTTCATATGAAAGGAAGCTTCTCTCGGATGGCTCGGCCACCAAATTGTTTCGCTTTTACAAAACACTAACAACCCCCCGACGGCCGATTCCGCCTATTTTAAAGGACGGTTCGTATTACTAGCCCAGTTTCAAAGGCGAACCTTCTTAATGCCTGTTTTACTTCAAATGGGGTTGTTGATGATAACATGCCATGTAACCACAATAGACCTTTTCCAATCATTAAATGCGACTCAGTGGTTTTTACCCCACCAAATATTATTAGGGCTCTAACTTCCCTGAAATTCAGCCACACCATTGGCCCAGATGGCTTTTCTGTGTATTTTTATCGTGAAATCAGACACTACCACTTGCTGTCAACCACTTGCTTTTATCATCAGTCTTTCATTTGAGACTGGAACCTTGCCCAGTGTGTGGCTTACGGCCAAAGTTGTACCAATCTTCAAGAAGGGGAACAAACAGTCCCTAACAACAGTCCCTTGTAGGATTATGGAACACATCATCAGTGAACGTATGCCCGTCTTTGTCGAGAAACATCATCTAATAAATTCTGATCAATTTGGCTTTATGCCTGGAAGATCAACGACGTTACAACTTCTTAAATCACTTGACGTGTGGACTGAAACTCTTGACATCGGGTTGTCGACCGATGTCATTTTGTTTGACTTCAAAAAGGCATCCGACTCCGTGATCCACCGAAAACTGGTCGCAAAGCTCGAGTATACAGGTTTTGGGGGTAGACTTTTGACCTGGATCAAGGCATTCTTGAAGGACAGAACACAATATGTTGCTGTGAAAGACGGGTTATCGGCTTCCCAGGAGAGCATAAGTGGTGTACCGCAAGGATCAGTCCTAGGCCCCCTTCTGTTTATTCTTGACTTAAATGACCTGTTACCCCATTTCCGAATCATGCGAGCAAAGCAAGTTTGCTGCTGACCTACTCTGTCATACCCCACAACGATAGCGTATCTCTATTGCAGGGTGAGATATATGGAATCCTTGAGTGGTCGACTGTATAGCAACTTCCAATTGCACAAACAAAATGTTAAACCCTTCATATTGGAAATTCAAACCCAAACCATATTTATTATATTGATCATCTTAACCTACCAGCCATATCTAAAACAAAGAGTTTGGGAATTGTGCTTTGCTTTACCCTCAAACAATCTTCACATTGTAATTATATCGTGAACTCGGCCCTTGGTCGACTCCACATCATAAGTCGTGTATTTGCCTCGAGAGAGACAAAGACGTTAGTCCTCACCTATCGAGTTTATGTCAGACCGCTCTTGGAGTACGCTAGTTCAGTGTGGTCCCCACACTTACTGGGAAACATTGACCACATCGAATCCATCCAGTGCCATTTTACTCACTCCTTGGCGGGTCTTCAAAGCCATCCATATCCCACACGCCTGCAGCGTTTGAGATTGGAATCCCTTGAACTACGACGACTGAAAGCCGGTCTGTTTTTGGCTTTTAAGATTATTAGGGGTTTTCCCCTATTGATGTCCCCTTCTTGAACTCTGAAATGTGAAAAAGACACGGGGACACTGTTTTAAACTGGTAAAGACTAAATCCCGGCTGGATGTTCGATCTTCTTTCTTTGCGGTGAGAATTGTTAACCCGTGGAATGCGCTACCATTAACACTGGCGATAGCCAGTGTTAGTAAGGGTCGACCTAGGATCT
>JAHWFP010135403.1:1101-11537 GCA_023313725.1 Lithobius niger | reverse complement strand
TTTCGACATAAAGCAGATAGCAATTTTAATTTTCGACATAAAGCAGAGAGCAATTTTAATTTTCGACATAAAGCAGATACCAATTTTAATTTTCGACACAGATACCAATTTTAATTTTTTACATAAAGCACATAACAATTTTAATTTTCGACACAACGCAGATAGCAATTTTAATTTTCGACACAAAGCAGATACCAATTTTAATTTTCGACACAACGCAGATACTAATTTTAATTTTCGACACAACGCAGATACTAATTTTAATTTTCGACATAGAGCAGATACCAATTTTAATTTCCGACATAAAGCAGATACCAATTTTAATTTTCTGCATCCAATGTGTGTGTTCGTCACAAAGTTAAAAAATAAAAGTATAAAAATTGGGGAACAGCCCTTGTCAACAACAATCATGGCGGCCCCAGAAGGGTTCTCCCCAATTTTTATATTTTTATGTTTCAATTTTGTGAACAACTCACAAATTAGATGCCGAAAATTTAAATTGGTTTCTCATTTTACATCATTGCAAGAACCGTACATCGCCTAATAACACCCCTGGCAAAGCTACCGCCCACTCTCCTAAAACTCTTAAAGTCAAAAATTTTGAAATAACCTAGTTACCACCCCCCCCCCCCTCCCGGGGAAGCGCTGTAACTAGGTTATGTCACAATTTCTAATCTTAAAAGTATTTTAAATCGTATTTTCTTTATAGAACACCTCCTTCCGCACTACCAAAACGCAACCCCCCCCCCCCCGATTGATTCCTATAATCCTACATGATGTATCAACTTGATCGCAATTTAATTAATTGGCCGAGTGAGCAAAACGATCGAGGTCCCTCTTTAACTTGGACAATTTTGCATATTTCTCTGTCTGTCTTTGTTTGTTCCTCAGTTACGGCCGAACGCATGAACTAATTCTAATGAAATTTGGTATGGAGTTATTCTTTGCTATAAGGCTGAACAATGTTTATACTTAATTTGATTTTGCGATGATATGATTTCGTTTGGCGTGGGGGGGGGGGACGAAATTCAACGAAATTCCCTGTGCAGAAATTATAAGTGGGGCACAGGGCACAGATCATATCAGTGAAGTGGTTACGACAAATATTAGGAATAACATTTTCTTCTTGAAGGGGGGGGGGGGGGTTGCAAGCGATTGTCCACTGTTTACAGAACAACTAATTATTCTGTACAACAAGTTCCGTGTAATTGAATTAAATTAAAGCACGCACGTAAAGTTATAGGCTAAACATTAATGTAAAATGTGGGATAAAGCCACTAACTACTTTTATTTAGTGTTGTTTTATTGTGGTGTGACAAAGATTTCCGCTTGGATTTCTGCAGCTAATTGTCCCTCTTTTCATCACGTGGCAGATAACCCGGTTTGGGTTCGTGCTCCCAAAAAGTAAAACAACCAACAAAATGCTGTACCTCTGCTTTTAAAATAGTATCCAGATTGATTGGTAATTACGCCGCGCTTAAACCCCTACACCAGCAATAGTCATGCTCCACGATTAAACTATAGCTCTCTGAAAAATATCAGCTTTATGCACTGCATGGAAAAATTTAATTTCATCTAAGCTAGTCACTAGTCATTAGTAATTAGGCAAATATAACGTTATTCAAATCTATTTTTCAGTAAGAAAACGTTGAGCTGTGTGACATTTATGTTGTCAGACAACCAAAGTCTCCCGATTTCAGTCTATTCTGTCACATTTTTATTTGTTCTCAGGTGCCTGAAAACAGCCAAACTGCTTTAGCTGAGAAACACATAATTGTCTAGTGGTCGCCATACTCAGTTACTTCTCCGGATAGGATGGACGTTAATGTTATCGTTGAATCTTGGTGGGTGACACACTAGCGTGTGTCTTAATCTGTTTTAACTTTTGTATGTACCCAGAAATACTTAACAAAGAGTTTTAAAGTTTAACTGAAACCGTGCTTGAAACTTGAAAGCTTGTAGGCTTTCAACTTGATCGCTTGCTCGGTGTTACGTCCCCGGCTATTATGCTATAAAATTGGATTTGAATCCGTCAGACAATAATGAGTATATCATGAATAGGTGCGCTATACATTCCAAAAAAGATGATAATAATAATTGGTCCAGACATTCCCAAAGCCCAAGACTATTAAAATGTATTAAAGATTTATTATTTTCTTTCTATTAACTATTAACCAACTTGTTCGATTGTAATAACCAACATGGTCTTACCTCCGCAGATCCCGTCTTCGAACAAACCGACGGAAAATTACTAAAATAATCTTGTTTACTTAGTTTGTGACTATTTTTTTCCGTCTGGCCTAATTATGTTTTTAATAAATTTCCTAGAAAACCTAAGTTAATCTAATGAATTCCAATGTCTTTCAATTTGTAGGTTAACAAAAAGGAAAACAACATTCTTTGGTTTTTCAACACGCAGTACGTAATCACATGATGAAATGCATTAATTTTTAAACTACCGGTATCTAAAAATACACGTACACGCCATTGCGACAGGGCTTCGACAAAACAATACCAGAGTTCGTGCAGAAATTTCATCTGGACATTTCCAGGAGTTTTTCAAGGATTTGTAACCAAAATTCAAGGAGTTATTCAATTTGTGTAATCAACATTCTGAGATTGACAGGGTGAGGAGTAGGATGCTATGTTGTCTAAAAAATAGTGGTGGTTATGGGTCGACTCCATAATTTTCATCCTTGGCACAATAATTTAGAAACGCAATATGTTCTGCCCTCACATGGGGGCTGTCATCAGCCATATAAAACACTGCAAAAAACATATTTACAACACTGTTACAATCTTCATAAAGAAAACCAAGGTCTATTTTTCTATTTTAAGCTTTGAGGACCTTTTTTTATGAAGATTGTAACAGTGTTGTAAATCATTGTCCATATTTTCTGGCAGTGAGTGAGTTTCCGGCAGTTCTGACTGGGGTGGTTTAAGTATGTTTATTGTTCCTTACGAAGTGCTTCTCCCCCCCCCCCTATTTTTTTATTTTTCTGAGACAAGTGAGCAAGCCTAACAAATTAAATAGAGTTTGTAGTACTTCACGGCACTCAACTAAATGAATTTATTCACTTAAATCCACTTAGCCACTCTGGCAAGTTCTTTTTTTTTTGCGGGACCGAATTTTCATACCATAAATATTTTATACTTGATCAAATTGTCGCAAAAATTGTCGAGACAGAATTGTCGTGGACCCATTTGTATGGCATCACAAAATGGACTGAGACAGCGTAGCATTTTCGGCTGGGTGCTCCCCTCCTACCCTACCCTATTCAGAACACACACTGACCAGCCCTAATCACATTGCACGAATGTTTGTACAGACCACACGTCTCATCAACGTAAACTTCAACCAAATTTGTTTTCTAATACTGCAGTGTTTCTTATTTCGTAGGGAGCTTCTTCAAAGCTATTCGTAATGGAAACAATCAGTTAATAAATAATTTGTAAAAGTAGTTTATTGATTTAATTCTAATAGCAAAAATACATTCACAGTTGCAATTCATGACAAACATTGTGGAGATGGAGCCTTTCTACTTAGTTAGGTCTGGTAATGAATGAAGGGATATCTTGCATATTTGTACCGATGGGTATTATTTTGCCAAAACAGTCAAACCCAAAAAATTAACAAGTTGTCTGAATTTGATGGCCATGCAGTAATTGAAGCAAGAGACGTAATATGAGAACTAACAAGTAAAATCACTAAATGATGTGCTTCTGAATTCAAAACAACATGCAATGGTAGTCAAATAAATTGTGGCATGTCTGAAAACAAAGTCCCAGCTATACACACCATTAGAAGTGAAAGCCAGAGGAAAATATTAAAACATGAATGTGATATTTGCCAAAAGTAACTGTATAAGTGGTCATAAAATACTAGCAGCTCCCAAGTAAAATTACGTATGCAATCCTAGTGCAGCTATTAGATGCTTGCATCTTTTTGCTTTCTTCAACACATAATAGTTTTTGGTCCGGTACTGCACCCCTTAGTACTTTTGTTCACGTTTTCATATTGATGAATTGTAAGTGACAAATCTGCCTGTCTAATAATGTCAACCCTTACTTGCCCACATTTTCACTAGTCACTTCACTAATTGTTTTTGCTAAATAAGTCACGTGGCAACCATGGATTGGAGTGCTTCCTAGTTGGGTGGGTGTTTAGGGCCACTAGGAAGAAAATACGTGACATTGACAATGGTTGCTGTAAGTTGATGAATTCTAGTGAAATTTTTTTGTTATTTACTTATAAACGCTAATCAGTGAAAGTAAATTTTCAAAAGGGAATTTTTTCTAAATTTAAACACACTCGCCACCCTAATTTGGGGCAACTGTTAATCATTTTTTTCACTCGCCACCCTCTACTCCCCCATATGGCATGGCCCTGAAAGGAACTTAGGTATTCCTTATTAACGGCTTTAGCATTTTCTTCAGATGAATCGATATTTACTAAGCATATGGATTTACCTTCGTTCATAAATTTATATCCTGTTCTCGGAGGACCTTTCATATATTTTGATTTTCATCTTTTTAGGATTCCTAAATGTCTGGAATCGTAATTTACTCCATTAAAAATTCTATATTTGATCATTGGTTCTGAAGTCTTTTTATTAAAAAGTATGAAATCTTGTTGAAACATTTTCTTGTACAATTCTTTAAATTTTCCATAATCAATTCCTAAGGCTTATACTTTCATAAGTTCGGTGAATTCTCTCTTAGTTGAAAATACATAAATGGCAAAAAAACTACAGTTTAATTTTATTTACTTAGGTATGTCAAGATATATTGTAAGATATTTCTCTCGTTACTCGCCAATTCGGACCTGACATTTGTATTACAAAACTGGTCGCTGATTTGGGGTTATGTTCACTGCAATCGCGACGTAGTGAGAGTAGGTTACGTCTGCTTTTCCGGATCTCCCATGGAATGATGGTTGTTGATCGTAGCTTGTACCTTCATGTGCCTCACTACTACAGCCGTGGTGATCATGGGATAAAATATGTGTTCTCCAAACGAAAAGGAACTATCTGCATTTCTCATTTTTCCCACGTTCCATCTTCCAGTGGAATACCCTTTCGTCTCAGACTGTGGATACTTTATCCTGTAAATCTTTTAGAAAGAGGCTTGTCGATTTTAGAATTACGCTTTTGTGTAGTGACCATGGCTGATTGAATTTTTAGTGTTGTGTGTTTTTTTTCATCGTGATATTCGACCTGTTCGTAAAAGCTGCCCTAATGCTCTGATGCGGCAGCAAATAAATAAATATTTGTAGACCTGTATTCTTTCTCATTAAATTTATATTTCTTAATAACCCATGATATTATTACTGACTGTGTTATCTTAGAGTTTTTACTAATTTATTACACTTACTTAATTTTTTAATTAATGACAAAGGTCAAGGACGAAATCATAAATGAACTTCATAAACCTGCCTGAAGAACTTTTCTTAGAAAGAAAGTTATTACATACATATCATTATTATTTGTATTGTCTAAAGTTTTTTGAGGCTATCCCTATTTTTATGACAGGACATACTGTTTCAGCAGCATTTAAAACTATATTAAAGGATAGAGTTCCTAAAAATCTGCATACCGTTCATGGAAAGGTGTTTTATAAAATGGAATTTCAGAAACTGATGAAACTTGTAAGGTAATCTGTTATTCAACTTTTACAAAAAAAAAAACTGTTGTGGAAATATTTAATCGAACATTAAGAGAAACATTGTAGAAACAGCTAATCTTCAAGATGTGCTACTACGATTGTTAACTGACTACAATAACTACATAGAAGAATTGGCATGAATCCTGTTGAGGTATAAAAAAAAAGGAAAAAGAAATGTTTGCAAAGGCAACTGAATGTTTTAAAAAACTACCCCAAATTCAGTAAATTAAAAGATGTATTTGAAAAAAGATACTCCAAATTGGTCAACAGAAATATTTGTAATAATTCATTTCATTTCATCATATCCTATTACTGTTGGTATCTGGAGCCAACGACCTTCAACTCATCAGCTCCTTCAACCAATATGAATCAGCCATCTTGGATACTACTCAGCTGGTCACAACACGTTATGGATGAAGACAATAGTTTTAAGTAGTTATAGTATTGTTGGTTTTGTGACGGTAACTAAAGAAGCCAAACAGATGACCACTCATATAAATGCATAGAGTCTCAGCGACATTATAAATAGGAAGAAGGTAAACTGTAAATGCAGTTTCTTAAATTCACTCTATTTGTTCTGAAATAATGACAACCGACGGACAACAACCATAAGGATAGTACAACAACTTGAAAGTGTTATTCTTTTATACGAATGTTTTTCAATTTCTTTTCAGATATCTTGTTATTTAGTTGTATGCCAATTTTATAATTTCTTTTACTCCATTCACTATTCATTTTGTAGTGTTTGGAACTTTTGTTTTAACTTTTTTAAGTTTTTATAGTTCAGAGTGAACCATTTTATTGCTGTTTTACTTTCTCCATCATTTTTTCCCCTAATTTACTTTACCTAATTCATCAGTCCATTCTCCTAACATACAACCTGTTTTTGTGTGTGTGTTTTTACTATTATCTATACAAAATACAGACTCCGTGTCAAAATATATTACTCATTCACCTAATTCATCCAATTTCAATCTTGCATTTGATTTAGCATTGGGTGCTGTGAAGATGTTTAGGCTTGTGTTATTTTCCCTGTAATAATACCTAAATTTGTGTCGAGTTTCCATTTCATCATTTATAAATTATACATCTATCTAATTTATCATCTGAGAGCATATCATAAAATCGTTTAAGATCTATTACATATTCAGTTTTAGTTATATTTTGTCTCTAACCAAATTTTCCACACAGAGAATCTATATGTACATAATTACGCAGAAATCAGGCAGCAGCAGCAACCAGCAGTAAATAATTCTTTTTTGTCATAATTGCTTTTGAGTTAAACAATTACATGAAGGTTTTGGTGATTCTTGGTGCACATATTAAGCACTGAGGTTTCTACAGTATAAGTTATAAGGTTTGAACTAGGGTTGGACATTACCAGTCTTAAAAAACATTGTGATACTCGGTACCAAGACAATACTACGATATTTTTAAATGTAGTGCGGTACTCGTACCAAAATGGTACTGCAGTGTTTTTAAAACTATTTCAGTATTCAACATTAGATATCTTCCATACCATTTTTTGTATAGGACATTACCAAAAAAGTCCTAAACATTTTTGTTTGTTGTATAGGACTGTGGTCATATTATTCACACTTAACACTATTTTTTAGTTAATGTAACCATTGCTCCAAATTAGGGTTGGATGTATCACTTGCACGACCTTATTAGGCCTATACTCCATTACAGTGTAGCACTTGGCAGCTACCTACTTTTCTAAAGATTTAATTCTGAACACTCAGCTTTCATACACATATAAAGACTAATAAAAAAAAACGTGGCATTTCTTGTTTTTATTAGCTAGGATGACATAACTTCTAGGTTTAGTAGCTATGGTGATAGAACTGGAAAGTTTTTTTTTTGTTTGGCTCTTCTTGGTGTAAATAGATCTGCTCCTTTCCTACCTACTTTCCAATGTAGCTTTAAAACTCCCTTTTCTTCCTACCACATTCGTCTTTCAACTCACAACTTTGTTCTGTAAGGTGCTTCATGAGACCCCTGGATATCTGCAGAAACATAAAATTCGATTTTTAATTATTTATTCAGATTATTAACACTGGATAAATATACATTTAAATTTTGTTAAAATTATAAAGAAACAGTATAAAGTATAACAAGTATAACAATAAGTATAACGAGTATAACAAGTATAACAAGTATAACAATAAGTATAACAGTATAAAGAAGTATAGGTTCCCTTGTTGTGGCCTTGAATGAGATTACAGGCCCGGACTGGCCTAATTCTTCAACCGGGCTCATAACATTTTGGCCCAACGAATTAGTTTTTCCATAAATTTACAGGGACCCCAACTCCACTCCCCTTTGCAGCATTCAGTTGAATCGGTTATTGCAAGATTCAACACATGAGGATTTCAATGAACAAATAAAAATAAAAAATAAAAAAAGAGGGTGGTGGCCTACCGGGCAAACGCCCTCCAACCCCCCTACCCAGTCCGGGTCTGAATGAGAAGAATATGATCAGATCTTCTCGACCTCAGAACATGTTCCTGTAGCACCCATTATTTTTCATCATGTTAAACCATGCGTCAATGCAACACCGGTACAATATTGCTTAATGAAACGTGGAAGAAGAGGGCGTTAATTTGTAAGTTTTTTTTTAATGTTTATTTAGTTTTAGGTACGTAAAAAAGACGTGTTCATTAAGTTTGAAGGAATTTAACTGATGGCATACCAGTTCTTTCAATACTACCACACTAAAACTGGCCAGTATCGTTAGGCATCGTGATCAAACAGTACTGTGGTATACCGCCCAACCCTAGTTTGGACTTTGTTGTACAATGGTTTATTTATTTATTTCTCATGAAGTCAGGTCACTGAAAGAATTTACATTCCCATCAGGAAATCATCATCCAGTTTGTTTATTTTTAAAACAATCAAAGCTTAATTGGTATATTTGCTGTAACCAAGGGAGCAGCGACTGAAAAGGGCTGCGTGATGGACTGAACTAAGTGAACAAAAATGTGTGTTTGGTAGCCAATGTACGCAAAAACTAAACTGTACCAGTGTTGCAATCAAACTCACTGAATTGTTTGGGGAAAGTAAACCAAGGTAAGCAAAAAACAAGTTGCATATTCAGTATACCAATGTGTTACTGTAGTGTTTACTCCATATGAAACATAACTACCCCATTCAGATGTTTTATTTGAATATTTGATTGTTTTTGGTGTGATATGTCTGTTTGAAGCATAGAAGTTGCAAAAAAAATATACTTGAGCACACCAAGACAACTCAGAATGAGCAAACAACTCCGCTGGTTCAGACATGATTTAGCGACAGCTTTTTTCCAGAATTTTCTTCAAGTTTCTGAGGACTTAAGTCAATATCTAATTTTTCTCTTGTTTATTTATTCATCTTTGTTTTTGAAATTGGGTTTGCATGGACTGGTTTTAAATTTTATTTTCATAAAGTGTTTACATTACCTCTGAAAAACTTGTTGCTCTTCAAAATGCCATACTTCATAAATTCCTATAATTGTGTATTCTTTTACTGTTATCTCATCTGTAGTCCATGTTCCTATAAAACGAATATTCTCATCAGTGTGTTTACGTGTGTCTACGTTCTTGATGTCCGACTCCAACACATTTGATACATAGAGGAAGTAACATTTTTTGGTTGTTGTTTTTTTCATTTTTACTTTTACAGGAAGAACAGGATGATATGATATAACTTTTCAGGAGCTAGAACTTTAACTGTATTTCTTTAAATGTGTTTCTTATTCATACGTATCAAACACTGTCATAGTGTTTTGGTTGATGTATTTTATTTGGATGACCTGTTGGACAATTGTAATATTGAACAGTTCGGTAGAGACTCAATAAACATGATTTTTGCATTTATTCTATTGGCTTTAGCTTTTAGCTTTATAGCATTTGTTCTTCCACCAAAAAAGGATTCTCTTGGCTTTAGTGTTTCGATTATTTCTGGTAATTCTTTAATATTCTAACGTTCTTCTTATTTGTTCCATTCACACTCCCATCTTCAGTAAATTGTATCCTGAATCAGCTATTTTTTTTCATTTCGATCTTTTATTTTATAGTATAAGTCATCCATTCAGTTTTTATTTTTATTATTTGGTTTGAAGCACTTAAAACATCCATGGCTGAAACAGCTGAGATATTGATAAACTGTCTTTGAGCCCTTATCAAATTCATCTACTTTTACACCATCATTTGTCAAAGCATGTTGAATATTTCTATTATTAAGATTGTTTAACCAACATACCGATTCTTTACTGTATACTTCTTTTGACTTTTTATATATAACAACTACTTTTCTATCTTGTAAATAATTAGCACTAGATAAAGCCATACAAACAACTGCTATATAAGGAAGAGAGTATGCGAGAATCAAAATATTGCCTGAGAAGAAAAGGCTTAAACTGTGCAATCATATAATTATGTATCGCGGCGCATGTCAGTATGTTTCTGTGCTTTGTCTTTATTTTCAGCAATCATAAGTAATTCCTGATAATATCACTGCCTGACTATATGTCTGAAGTATTATTATAAAAGGTATTATTTCCAATCGCTGAAAAAACCATTCTCTCAACATTAAGCGGGGAAGCACTTACTGATAAAGGTAACAACACTTGCCTCACCCCAACTGCGTCACATGGCCTGGGAGGGGGGAAATGAACAAATAAGTGAAAGTCTGTCAACAAAAAACTAAAAGGAGGTCGTTGTTTTTACTTTTTCGTCCACATTACAACACAGTTCTGTACAGAAGTTCCCCCCCCCCCAGGCCATGTG
>JAHWFP010135402.1:35068-57628 GCA_023313725.1 Lithobius niger | reverse complement strand
TATGGCGCCAACGGTACTTGCATTCAAGCGCCATCTAATGAATATAGATCTGACTCGCTTTTTCAAGAGGCCCCAATTTTGTGGCAGCCATTGATTTTATTTTTCTTCGCACTGGACATGCAGTCACTGCATCAATCTATTTTTCCAATTTTTACTGCATCAACTTTTTATTGACAATTGACCTAATCTGGTCAGGCTCTTTTATCTTTTTTAGGCTAACAGTTAGTGGCTATTCAGCCCTTGCTAGTCCTGTTGCTCCTGCAACGAATATTTATTTATTTATTTATTTATTTAAGGTACTGATTGATTTAGGTGGAATGCTATAATGAGATTTATTTGGCGTTAATAAATGAGACATTTGGGAGTTATCGAAATTCGCCTACGTTGCACAGCATATGCGTCCTACTTGTTTTACATAATTTAACTTTTAGGGCACTGAAGGGGGGGGGGGGAGTAAACGAATGCAACTACGTTCCACCTCTGAATTTACTTTCGCATACAGCGAATTTCATGGGTTCAATATACGCCCGTTTTGCCAACCAGTATCACCCATAATGTTGCTCGAGTCGAAATCTTACTTTAAAAATGGTATTGGCTACTGTACGCCCACCAGTCAGCAATTCAACGAAAGCGAAGTCGTACAAGTAGCGGATGATGAGGAAAAGAAGGGGGGCCGCCCCGGCGGAAGTGGAGAGGAGAAGGACGAGACAAAATCGACAAACTCGGAAGCCGAAAGGTCAGATTCAAAGCATAAAAGTTATATAAGTTGACTCATGAAAAATGAATCCAAAGCCAAGAAAGCCAGAAAAGTCGACCCAAAACAAAAGAGACGATGAAATGACGAAGAGAAGTGGGGGTGAGTTAGGTAAGCAGACAGTAGCAATCAATCTCGTCCACAGTATCGTTCCTAAAAAAAAACCACATGCTGGATTTTTTTTTATGTGTAGTGGTTGAAGCGCATCTATACGTATAGTGCGCTTAGAGTTGAATTGAAACACGCACAGCAAAATTAGCAAAGTATGGCTGCGATGCGATGCGCTATAATGAAAGAGGGCGCGCAGGTTCATTCTTGGTACGGCAGCAGTTCATTGTCGGAATGGTAGCAACAGGGACGACGCTAAAATTACTTTATTGGGGAGGCGGCAGTGGGGCAGCAATTTTAGCCAGGGGGGCGAAGAGAAAAATTCAACTTTAGCAGTCCCCCCCCCTCCCCCCCAAAAAAATTCAAAATAACGCTCTTGTAATTTTTTCTCACACCGAACGTTCTTAACTGATTCATACCCTATTTTTTGGGTAACATTTTTAAATCCAGCTGTAAAAAAAGATGATCTTTCAACTTTCACAGTAACAACTGGGCTCTATAGAATGTAACCTCAAGTCCTTCTTGGCGCTTTGAAAGAAACTAACGTAGTTTTCTTAATAAATAACTAGAATTTTCACGTTTAAACGTTTTATTTTGATCTGATGAGTGGGGGGGGGCGCCAGGGGGGCGGCCAAAAAAGTGGTGGGGCGAGCACTCCCCCTCGCCCCCCTCAGCGTCGTCCCTGGGTAGCAAAGAAAATGTGCAGCGGCCGACATTGTGAACGCCCTTACAATAATCAGTAACTAACGAAATATCTACATTATAATCGTGGAGGCAGGCTAAAAGGAAGGCTAAAACAAAACGGAAGGCTAAAGCAAAAGGGAAGGCTAAAAGGAAAACCACTTCTCCCCTCCTCACTCCCGCATTGAAAATGCACTCTCCCACTCTACCGCATGAAAACAGAAGGCAGGCATGAGTGGTCGATCAACTCAATAGAGGTTCAATCTGACAAGTCGTCGGGCCGAACAATCACTCCTCCCCTCCTCCCGGCGCCCGCATTACAAATGCGCTCTCCCATTTCACCTCCATTGAAAGAGGAGGCAGGCATGAGTGGTCGATCAATCTGGCAAGTCGTCGGGAAGAGTGCCGGAAAAATGTCCCTGGAATTGTGTCCGTAAACTTAATTCATGACCGGCCCCGTGCATAGCACGGGCTTCCTCTAGTTGCTTCAATAATGCTGACTATTAGACCGTATTTTCAAAGTTGGTTAAGTTACAATCACTGCATGCACGATCGTTGTTGCGGGCTTGTCGCGCTTGATATAAAAACGGAGAAACCTGCTATTCCGCCACACTGAAATAAGAGAGGCGCTCATCCATTGAAAGCGCTATTTACTTACCCAAGAAGGCCAAACACCAGGGGTTCCAAGGGAGGGGGGGCAGGAATGGAGAGGTATTCACACCACACAATGGGGAATGCGGGGTGGGGAGGGGGATATGAACACACAATGGAGGAATGTGGGGGGGGGAGGACTGTAGGGGGGTTGGGGGAGACTTTTCAATTCATGCTGCCCAGTAAAGTATTTCGCTCGAGCGTGCAGCAACCAGCTAGACCGGCGTATGTTACACCGGGGTGCAGTTAGTTTTTTTTTTATTTGCCGATGCGAGAATGCTCCACAAAGATTCAAATACCGGAGCAGTTCAGTTTTTTTTTCCCAATGATTATCAGCGTTAAGTCCTCTAAAAGCAATTAGCTACACTTTCGTTAGTTTTTTTTTGCAACCTTTTGCCTTCCTTCCGTTTTTAAGCAACTGGTTAAAATTTGCTGTTAACTACTAAGAAGTTTTCCAAAATGTTGTTTTTATACGTTATCCCCATGACGCATAAACAGGGCCGAAAATGAGGAGGGGTCTTCACCTACAACCCCCCCCCCCCCCTCCCCGCCATTGTGACTCACTGACCCAGGATGACCCCACTGACTCGAAGTAATCCGAACCCATTAAACTAAACTAATAATAAAAGCAATAAAACAATTGCTAATTTTAGAATAGTGCTGAACGACCGTGACGTCACCAGTAAGCATTAACACCCCACCGAACTCCGCAGCACTATACGAGTGAAGTAAAATACGAACTCGTACCAATTCGGGTTTTCAGTCTACCACCGTGTATTAAGCATTAAAACCAGGCCGAACTGCCACAAAACTACGACTCAAGTGCAACACGGACTCTTTACCTTTTTGGTTTTTTGGCGTGACATCACCACCGTGTATTAAGCATTAAAAACCATACTGAAATACCACATCCGTACGACTGCAGTAGCCTACAACACGCACTCATACCTTTTCGAGTTTTTAGAATGGCATCCCCACCGTGCATTCAGCATTAAAACCCTACCAACTCCACAGCATTACGACTAAATTACAATACGAACTCGTACTTTTTCTGGTTTTCAACGTGACATCACCACCGTGTATGAGCATTAACATCATACCGAACTACCACATCCCTACGACTGCAGTACAACACAAACCTTTTCGGGTTTTTAGCATGACACTCACCACTGTGCATTAAGCATTAAAAGCCTACCAAACTGGCCAAAGACATCCCTACGACTGCAGTACAACACGAACTCATACCTTTCGGGTTTTCAGCGTGACATCACCATCGTGTATTTAGCATTAAAAGCCTACCAAACTGTCCTAACACATTCGGACGACTGCAGTATAGCATGAACTCGTACCTTTCAGGTTTTCAGTGCGACATCACCATTGTGGAGCATTGAAAGTCTACCGAACTGGCGAAATACATCCCTCTGACTGCAGTACAACACGAACTCATACCTTTCGGGTTTTCAGCGAGACATCACCATCGTGTATTAAGCATTAAAAGCCTACCAAACTGTCCTAACACAGCCCCTATACGACTGCAAGACAGCAATAACGCTTATACCTTTCAAGTTTTCAGAGATGTCACCACTGCGTATTAAGCCTTAAAAGCGTCCCGAACTGGACGAATACATCCCTACGACTGTAGTACAACACAAACTCGTACCTTTTCACGTTTTTTACATGACATCACTACTGTGTATTAAACATTAAACCCCTACCGAACTAACACATCCGTACGACAGTACAACACCAAGTCGTATCTTTTTGGGTTTTAGCGTGACATCACCAGCGTGTATTAAGCGTTGACGCCTTACGAACCACGACAGCAGTACGACTATAAAGTACAATACAAACCCAAACTTTTTTTTCTGGTTTTCAGTGTGACATCACCACCGTGTATTAAGCGTTAATCAAACTACCACACCCCTACGACAGCAGTATAGCACGAACGTTTCATACCTTTTCGGGTTTGCAATCACAGGGTTTTCAAGGCAATGGCATGAGTGCGAGGCGTAAGCAGTAAAAAAAAAACGGTTGTATAGCCGCTATATGTATTGTCAGCAGCGTTTGTTATTGTCGTGTTGTAGCAGCCTGGGTTCAGACGCTATTTTTGCCCGACAGGGAAGCCGAACACACGAGCGAGGGGAACACACGAGACTCGCGATGCTCGGCTTTTGCCTCGCCTCGACTCCTCTGGATAGTGTTCACGTGGTGAGACATCGTCTGGACCCAGACTATAGTGTTGTGCATATCCTTCGCTCGCTGAGATCTTAAAAACAATAAGTGAACAGGGATGTTGAGGTTAGGGTTTAGGGGATGAGAGACTACAAGCTCTCGTGCTCCTTCCGGCCATTTTCAGGTCTTGTCACGTGGGCATCCCAATATATGCAAAGCGCCAAAGAGAATCTGCGCATGCGCACGGACAGTTGCTCGAACCCGCCACACTTTGATCAAATCATAAATTATAACAGCATGCCACCTGAGTTGCATACTATATTCTTACATTATAAGGCAAAGTTTCGTATAGCAAAAACGATGTCAACGACCCCGAAGCAGCAACCCTACAATGAAAACGGACGAGCGTGACAACTGCGAATTTTTTGGCCAGACGCGTTGAAACTGGTACGTTGCTTTCTTGAAAAGTTGAAATTGGCACACTGTTGCCTTGACAAACAATTTGCTCGGGGGCGGCGGCGAGGGGCGGGGGCCTGAACAGGGAATGCCAGTGTGTGGGGCAGAGCTTCTGCTAGCCCTGCTCTTTAGAAAATAAAGAAATAGGAAGGTGGGAGGGGGCATTGCGTCTGTTACTATTAAGCATTATGATTACGCATTAACTGAACCTAAAAGGTAAGTTGTTTTTTTTTTGGGGGGGGGGGGTGGAAGGATGGGAAGAAAGGGGGACAGGACACGGGAGGTAGAGGTTGGGAGGAAAAGGGGGGTATTGCAGGAAGAAAAAAATTGCCTGTCGCAGTCAACACTGACCGAACAACACTGACCGAACTCTGGGAAACAACCATGGGCGAAACAAAACTACGGGCGAATTCTTCGGCCAGCGACAAGTTGAAAACGAACCACAAGATGAAAACAATTAAATGATAAAACTGGCACATTGTAAAGCAAAGTTTCATAGCAAAAAGTAGCAAACAAATGGTTGAGACACAAATCATGGCGTCAAAATAATCCGATTTATAAGGCGGCTACACCTCTTTCTAATGGTTCAGACACAAATCACGGTGGGAAAACAACTATGATTTAGCCGTTGTCCAGATTCTTTGAATTGTGCAAATTTGACGACTTTGCAAAGACGTTGCTTTATTGTGAAAACTCCAAAATTCGACACATGGGACAAATCCAAGAAGATCTTCTCTACACGGAAACAAGGTAAAGTTTTGTGGAAGGACATGATGGTATACATTCTGGTGATTCTCTGGGTCGTGTGTACACAGTGCTTATATATGCGTACCAAAAGACTGCTACGACTTGCGAACTGCTGAGTATTCAGACAACACCGAGTCAAACTTCGGAAACAACCACGGGCGATACAGGTACGACTGCTATTAATAAATAAGTAAATAATAAATAAATAAATAAATAAAATTGAATGAAACGCAGTATACCTGTGCTGAAACGCGTAATCGTCTTTATAAATTTAAATTTGAGAGCTCCTTTTCGATGCTTTCACTGTATTAGGGGCGTTTCTCATGCTAGCTGGTGGGAAGGTAAGGGAAGCCCCTGCGAAAACTAAAATGAAGTACAAGAACTACCATGGATGACGTACGTCAATCGCGAACACAGGCGGCCTATGCCTTTGTGGCGCTGGCTCCCTCTGCAACCGCAGCTAGTAGCTGGTCCCCTTAACCCAAACCTCTACATCCCTGATGTGACCAAGATATCGGCTATGCTGCTACAACATCTTGCTGCGACCGCTACTAGAGTCGTATATAGCGTTCAAATGAACATTGTTGCAGCCTGCAGACTGTTGTTTCACACGTGATGCTCAATGAAACGGCGATTTTCCATCAGGAAACAACGGCCTACAGATCTTAAATCGTACTTTGCGATGAATATGCGAAACAATATTCAAACCATTCGCAGTAATATACAAACCATTCATAAAAAAAAAATCATTGCAGTAATCCCAAAACCTACAGTAATCCTAAAGTAATCGGCACTTCAAAGAAGCGACATCAAAAGCGCAAAATATTCACCAAGTTAAATTAACCATATACGATAGGTTCCAACGGTAAGGAATAAACTCGTTCTGCTACCGAAAGTTGCAATGGTCAAGTTTTTAATTTAACTTCTGAAGTATAAGTCGGTGGAATTAACTTAACAAATATTTTGGTCTTCTGATATCACTCCTTTGAAGGGCCGATCCATTTCCAACTTGGTGGCCCATTTATCAGTTTTAGTTTTTAATATGGTTTCAGTGTTAAGCAACCCTTTCCGAACTACAGGAGCCGAGGAAGTAACTTCTTCACAACAATTTGCTGTTTGGGGAATGAAGGAGGCGAAAAAATTTAAAATATGATATGGGGAATTGGGCTACTGCTACTGCCCCTCCCCCCACAACAACGATGGGGGTTGGGGGGGGGGTTCTCAAAAGAACCGGGCGCGTGAAAGAGGAGAACGCTGCTGTACGTTTGGGCCTCAGAATGACCGATTGGTCTGAGGTTCGGGCTCCTCCCTGTGCTCGAGTTGGTGGCCACTCCATCACGCCCCCGTCACGAGAGCTGGCCATCTGTTGTGACCACAGGCCAGCTCCATCTACTTTGCTGTGTGCTAACAGGCGGGGGTGGTCCGTCCAGAGAAAAGAGAGGGTGGGGGGAAGTGGGAGGATGGAGGGGTCAAGCGACGCCAAAACAAGACAAGGCCCATCTCGTAATGAACCCCCGCCGACACTGGCGTCTCGCCCTCCCGCCATCATCCGCGCGGGAAACGTCAACTTCCGCCGGAACTAACATCCATCTTGCAAGATGGCGCTGCTGTCACGAGTCCGGAGCATTACACGGACAATCCGCGTTCTCTTCAGAGTGGAGCTGTCCACCGATTCTAGAATGACAGAATATCTCTCAAGGCAACGTCCTGGCCAAGGACGGTCGAGCGTTTCATTTGTTTCTTTTTTTTTTTTTTCATTTTGTTCATCGGTTTTTTTTTTCCTGCTCCGCTCCGTTCTTATCTGTTTTAGGACCTTCCTCGCCTGGACACTGTTCTTTAATTCCTTTCTATCTTTATCGGTCAGCCCAAAACTGAAGTCCAGTCGTGAATAAAAGATAGATAAAAAAAAAAAAATAATAAAAAATAAATATTGTGACATTTTCATTCCCTTTTTGACTATCTTAAAGACGTGCTGGAGACAGGTAGGGTTTGTCAAATTCACCCTGTTGTATTAAGACATCTAACTCCAGCTCAGTCGGAATGAAACTGTCTTGAAAGATAGAAAGCCTCTATCATAATTTTGCACGAATTGGATAGTGCTGATGGCTCAAAATGTAATTCGACGTTCTTATACAACGTCGAGTCTTGTGCAAAACATTTTCAAGGAAAGGAGATGTTGAGACTAACGTCCTTTTCAACTGCAGAGGTCATCTAGGGGGTACGCGAACACATAGGCACCGGATAATTAGGCAACGGACACACAGGCACCCCAATTTAGGAATCGGCACAAATAGGCACTCCGACATGCAGACACCGAATAAATAGGCACCATGTTTTTAATTTTTTTTTTTAATTTGATGGATTGTTCTCAAATTGGGAGGTTGGGGGATAGAAAAAAGTTTGCCATAAACTGTTCGTAGCGCCCAAAACTTCTGAAGATTTGTTGGCATATCTATTACACTACCATCTCAGATGTTATGTGTTCGCCGCGGCGAGCGAGGCAGCACTATTTGGAACATTAACTCATCGTAACAAATTTCGAAATAATTACCCCCCCCCCCCACCAACGGTCCCAATAAATGTCCCAAATTTAAAATAAACTATACAGACGTTGAGGGCAATCCACTCCAATTAAAAAAAAAAAATTTAATTGGTGCCTGTTTGTCTGTTGTCTATATGTCTGAGTGCCTATTTGCCCAGTGCCTAAATTGGGGTGCTTATGTGTCAGGTGCCTAATTATACGGTACACGTGTCCTACATCCCGTCTCGAGATGCAGAGGAATTATGCTAGGAAATTTCCATAATTTTCTTTATATTACAGCGTTAAGAAAAGTGGAGTCATCTACTAACAAAAATGCCCATGATAACAGAAACGAGATAAACTAACAATTTTTTATTTTATTTTGTAATTTCTATACAAACTCGCATAGCCTTGCTGAACAGGAGAGGTCCCTTCCCCTACCTATAAAGAGTTAAATTTACTCATGCAGTATTACAGCAGAAAGTAGGTGGGTGGTATTTAGCTGCCAACTCCTATAGGTTTTCAAGGTAGGCTGCGTGCGTTTGCACCTTGTTGATTCAATTTGTCCAAAATATATATTTTTTTCACGTTGTCTTTTCATCCGCGCAAATGAATGAGTGCAGGAAGCTATTGCATCTTCACGCAGGGTTTTTGGTAAACCCCAATAAGTTGTTGGGGGGGGGGGGGGAATACAATTTATAGGGTACTAGAGAAAATCTACATTAATAAAAACGAGTTTCAGTGTTGTAAAACGGCCACCCGACCCAGACGGACACCCGTCTAATAATATAATAATAAGAGTAGCAATGCTGCGTTGATTGTCAACAACATTGCCATCCGTTTAATAATAACAGTATTCGATTATTGTAAACGAGTTGCAGTGTTGGCAATAAACTAAAAACTGATTGTTGCCAAGAAACTGAAACGATGGATGAAATGGATGGCGTATTTATTTATTTACGGTGGAAATCCATATGAAAGTGCATGGAGTCCGGGTCAGGTGAGGCGCTGATTGATTGAGCGAAGCGAACGAAAATCACCGTTAGTTGGCCCGTGTGCGCAAATTAAAAACGTAATTTTCAATGAACAAAACAATGGTTCACGTATATACAACTTAATATTGCACTGCTGGCTAAAGGTTCTGTCTTTGTAGATGATTAATATTAAAAGATTAGTGAAATTCGGTTTAATATGGAACAAAACGCGTTTGTTAGCCAGCGTGCTCAAAAATACATAGACGGCGTATAGACGGCACACATGCCTTTCACAACAAAGGCATGTGTCAGTCTGGCCGTTTCAGTCAGGCCGTGTCAGTCTGGCTCAGCAGTAGGACCTTGGTCTTTGATTTCAGAGGTCGTGGGTTCGATACCCCGCTCAGGAAGTCTGACATATAAGCCCAAAAGGCAACGTAAATAGGTTTGCATCCGTATTTAGTTAACCAATTTCGAGCCCATTGGCTTTCCGTCCCGTTTAACTAATTTCACAACAAACACATCACAGCGCAAACATCCCAGTGTTGCTACGGTGAATCAAACACCACCCGTGCACCATCCTTCACCGCTTGCCAACGGTTCTGTCTTTGTGGATAATGAAAATAAAAGGATTAGTGTAACTCGGTCAAAAAAAATGACAAAGCTATCACTGAAATGACGACGTCCGATGGAAATATTCGTATGCAAGTCCATAGAGTCCGGGTAAGGGGAAGTGCTCAATGAGTGAGCCAAGCGAACGAAAATCAGCGTTTGTTACCAGTGTGTGTGTGTTGTTAAATAGTGAACAAAAATGACAAATTCGCCAGGCTCAAGATTCACACTTTGCTATACAAAAGCGTATTTATTTATTTCCGGCCTATAAAAGCGTATTCTTTTTATTGGCGGTGGAAAGATTCACACGTTACGTAAGTGCAGGGAGTCTGCATCAAGGAAAGCGTTGACTGAGTGAGGAAAGCAAACGAAAATCAGCGTTTGCTAGTCAGTGTGTGCAAAAACACCTAGACAGGAAGCACGCCTTCCGCAACAAACACATGAGGTAGTAAGCCCTCCCAATGTTTCAAACGATGCATCAAACACCTTTCAGCTAGTAAATTCTATAAATGCGTCCGTTGAGTTCTGAGACAGCATAGAGAATTTTATCTCAGCCAGTGACAAAAAGGAAATTTTTTAATTGGGAAGGAAAAAGGAAAATTGAGTTGGAAGGAAACGAAAAATTCACCTAAGGGGTCCAGAAATGAGGGGGGGGGGGGAAGAAAAATGTTGCAAGTCCCTTATAGCCGTGTAAAATACTTCATTTTCAGCAGTCTTTGAAGTTTGGGAAAGGAATTTTGAAAAATTTTGGAGAGGGGCGAGACGGATGCTTTACGTCCTAATTGAGTTGGAAACTCAACATTCAGCGACACTCAGCAAATTGAGTTGGAAATGGAAACGAAAAATTCACCTAAGGGGTCCAGAAAGCGGGTGGGGGCAAGAGAGATGCTGCAAGTCCCTTACGTGAAATAATTCATTTTAATCGTTTCAGTCTTTGAAATATGTGAAAGGTAGTTAGAAAATACTAGAGGAAGCCCGTGCGTAGCAGTCATAAATTAAATTTACAGACCGTCTTCCCGGCTCCCCTCCCCTCCCCCCCCAACCTTGGACACTGGCTTAGAAACGTTAGTTTCCCACTCCCACTCCCCTTTCCCCACTCCCAACTCCCATTTTCGCCCGCCCAACGTTAACCTTTTATCACCTTTTGTGTGGTGTGTCCCCAGTGGGTACACATTCATGGCGGACTAAATTCCATTTTACATCAGACGTCATGCCCCGTCATGCGTCGTGTCCCGTTTGCCCGGAGCTGAGGTGTGAACGCCTTCATCTGCGAATTAAATAAGCCATAGCATCGTTTCCAGCTGCCAATTTCATTTTACCCATCAACAATCAACGGTTTGGACGATAGTTTTCAAGCACGTGCCCCAGGAATTGTTACGTACCGTAGCAAAGACATTACACATGCACGAAAACAATGAGTAGTGATTGTTGTCCTTCGGGTTTTCCTTTTAGCTCTCCCTTTAGCCTTCCTTTTAGCCGGCCTCCAGAATTATTATGTAGATTTGGAGAGGGGCGGGAGAGGTGCTAACGTCCCTCAAAGAGTCCTCTGAAACAATTCCTTTTCCGCATTTTGGTCTTTGAAATGTGTAAAAGGAATTTTGAGAATTGTTTCAGCGGCAGTAAATGCTATTTTTTTTTAATAAGGGGTTGCGCATTTTTATCATAAATTTTTTTGTCGGTAGCCCCAGCTGGCTACGAAACTAGTCTACGCAGGAACAACTAGCACAAAGTCACCTTTAATTTAATAAACCACCCACCCTTTTGCATGCTCGAGAGCGCCAAAAAAATTACCAGTTGCCCGCAATCGTCGATTATAGTAGGGCTACAGATTCCAACCAACAGGAGAAAAAGATTGAAATGTCGCAAAAAAAGCAAGTCCACCATCCTGCTCGCTCTCCCCTCGGTCCGACCGACATTCATCGTCCTGCAGAGTCAGAAGGGCTTTAACGTCGCTTCCATCACCCTAATAACGCTTTCATTTCCAAGTCACCCCAGAACCGATCCTTAATAACCACGACCTGTCAGTCACACTTCTGTCCCGTCTGTCAGTCAGTAGGACAGACAGACGGACCGACAGACAAGACGGGCTGACCGGACACTCGGACAGACGGAGGACGGAAGATCCCAACGACGCACGCGATGCAACCAAACCAATTCAAGAAGACGACAAGATGAAGGAATTGGGCGCGGGGGAGGTGGCGGGGGGGGGGGGGGGTTGGTTGGGATGGGGGTCGGGGAAGGGGAGGGGCCAGGAGAATGACACGAGGACCTTGGGGGAACGCAACACACGAAGGAAGACAAGTAAGAAACCGCGCCAGCAAGGACTAGAATCAGAATAAAGGCTGCGAACAGTGCCGTTGTTGCTGCAGGCAGCAAGCCGTGAAGATCTAGTGTCCTACCCCTCCACCTCCCTCAATTCAACCTTATGATCCCGTCCCGCCTCCCACAACAAAAACAAGGTTTCCCGTGTCCGGCATACAAATAACCCTTCGTGGCCTCGTAAAGGGGCCCAATGACTGCTTCGTCCGAGAGAAAGAGCGAGACGTATATTACGACTGTACGGAAGAAGCAGCGAATGAAGGAAAATGAAGGAGGAAAGAAGAGAAAAAAAAAAAGAAAAGAAAAGGAAAAGAAAGTAAGTTACATCATTCGTTGGGCTTCGGTCCGAGACGACGCAGCCGACGCTGCAAGTTCTGCAGAAAAAGAAGATGGGGATTGGACGGATGGTTTCGAAAAAGACAAAAAAAAAAAACATCTCTATAGGCCTATTTATTATAAACGTCGCGTAACATGGAGCTATTTAAAGTCTTAAGGCATTCGTAGATTTTCATTTGCATAATTTGCAACCTGGACCCATTGTCTATTCGTAAAACTACCTCGATAAATTAAAAACCTTTTCCCCACAGAAGGTAGAGATATCAGAACCAAAATGGCTGCCACCAAGTTTCTCCTCCCAACCCTGACCACTTAGTGTTAACTGACACCTTCGCAGACGTCAGTTAGGCTTAAGAATCTCGGTTCGGGTCATGAATTTGGTGGCAGCCATTTTGGTCCTTATTTTTCATTGCTTTCTGTAGAGAAAATTAGGTGGTTATCTTTTTTTTTTTTACCTTAATGGGTTTTTGTGCAATACATAATTGCCGTAACTGGTTAATTTAATTAGCAAAACTTCACTCGTAAAAGGACAAAAAAAACCGGTCTTTCGCGTCAATCTTGGAATAAAAAGTATACATGAGTTGGTGTTAAAGGTGTCTGGGTCTTTTATACGGAATGTTAGCGTTCCTGCGTGACGTAGGGTGTGGCGACATTCAGTCAAACCAATTATGAAGAGTTAGGAAGGAGGTGTGTTGAACAGTACTCAGGTGCTGACAGCGCCCAACTTGGCGAATTTTTATACCATTCAGACGCTGACAACGCCCAACTCGACGTAACGTTTGTACTATTCAGGCTCTGACAGCAGCAACCAACTCGGGGAAAATTTGCGCTATTCAGTCTCTGACGGTGCCCATCATGCCGACATTTTGCCTGCTATGAGAATACAATGACCATGTGAAGAATTTTAAAAAAAGTCCTTATTTACATTTAATCATAGCTCGAGTCAGGAAAGCCGTAGGTTCATATAGCTTTAAGAAGGTTATGACCCTAGTTTTATTCTAGTATGATTCTAGTACAATTCTAGTATGATTCTAGTATAACCCCCAGTTTGATTCTAGTGTTGTTCTAGTTCGATTACAGTACATTTTAGTTTGGTTCTAGTATGATTCTAGTGTCATTCTGGTATGATTTTAGTATTATTCCAGTTTGATTGTGGTACGATTCTGGTTAAGATTCTAGTTTGTTTCGATTTGATTCTACTTTGATCCATAGTTGGATTCTAGTATGATTTTAGCATGATTCAAGTTTGATTCTAGTATGATTATAATATAATTCTAGTTTGATTTTAGCATAATTGTATAGCTTGATTCTATTTTAATTCTAGTATGATTCTAGTATGATTCTAGTTTGATTCTGGCTACGATGTAAAAGATCGAACAGTCGAACGCTGGATTACACATAATCAATTAATCTATTCCTTACTAGCTGATAACCAGTCTAAGGATAGCATGCACTGTGAAAACGATGTGTACTGACAGTACACATCAATGTATACTTTCTCAGCCCCCACACGAACTGTGTACTGAGAGTACACAAATGTGTGCACTGGTAGTACACAAGCTGTGACGATAATGTGTACACTTAGTGCACAGACTGTGTACTGCCAGTACACATACACAACTCGTGTGGAGGCTGAGAAAGTACACATTCAAGTGTACTGTCGGTACGGTACACATCGTCTTCAGAGTGTGTGCTTGGTAGAAATGGTAAGTCCCGTTGCCATGCGTGTCTCGTTTTTCACCTTCACCCAGATATCAGTAGCTGCTACCCGGAACTATTTTTCAGGTGGCTTTGAGGTTTGAATGCAAAGTAACAGATAACACGTTCTGTTATCTGTTAAGAGATACTACACGTTTTGACTCTGCTGCTGTTTCTGTGAGAATTCGCACGCGAACGTTGTACTGCTTCAAGATGGTCGACGTCATCTAGCAGGTGTGGGGACCATACAGGCCTTGCATACGCTAAGATGGGCCGTGTATAAGTTATAGGCTAAAACCATGGTGTCCACGTCCCCTGGAGTAAACAATTTCCGTAGCCAAACAACCCGTTGGCTTGCATCAGTAATTATGGTGAGTAACGGTATTAATAATTTAGATTCTCGTGTACACCTGGTAAAACTTATGTAAATGTTCCAAACGAATTTTGTTTACGTGAGTGGGAAGAGTACAATGCACTGTAATACAATTAAAAATATGAGAATACTGTGAGAAAAAAAGTAGCCTTTTCAGCTGAGTTAACTCATATATTTACTGCGCAAAAAAAAAAATTACTTGCCCCATCCCATTTCCGATGGCAACTTTCCACGACCAGCAAATCAAACGTTCATGGAACCCATCACGAAAAAGTGAAGTGAGCAGGCGGAGATTAATGCGGAACCCAAAAAAGGAAATAAAAAGAAATCTCTTCCTCCGATATCCCCACCCTTTCCACCCGACGCACAAAATTAATACAATATCCGTCAGGGATTGGTTCGAATAGCCCTAAATCTGGCGAAAAGTTCGTTAGCTTTAATGGCACTTTACGAGAATTAATTGGCATCCCTTTGGCATTTTCTTTCCCCTTTTCCGTTTCTTTTCCTCTTACTCCTCCTTCTTTTCTTGCTTCCCGTCTTCTCTTCTTCTTCTTCTCCTTCATCTGATGGCAGACATTGGTGAAGCGAAAAGAAGACAAGATCCCCAACCCATTAACTACAAGATTCAATTAAAAGAAAATTGCCTGTTCTAGAACTGCTACTCTACTCTTTCTTTTCTTGTTCTCCTTGCACCAGTTTTTCCCCCTTATCCTCCGTCCGAACTACCACCCGTTCAGAAGCTGGCCCTGCACGTGGATCGTCATACCCAAGGAACCATGGAAAGACCACTCACGGCAGTTTCAGGCTAGTCAAGCAACCCGTTGGTTTGCAGCATTAATGATGTGATTACAATGTGCCCCAAATTTCAAGACAGAGGTGAACCACACACCCCGGCAAAGGAGAATCTAAGGAAAAAGCATGACAGCGTATTATTTAGACTTCAAAGGTGAGAAATCGTACATTTCTTGGGTACAATAGGCAGTTGCCAATCAGCAGACCACGTTAAAAGATCAATTGCAGCAGAAGTAACCCCCCCCCCCAGTAGGAGGCGTAATCTAGCTATTTCTGCCTAACATTGTCAAGGATGCGTGAAATTACTTGGTCACCAAAGAATGGGTTTAAAAACAAATATTCGGTTTTAACAATTGCTAAAATGTTGGTGGGACGTCCCACGTTCCCTTTCTCCATAGCAGTGATAGGCCTACTAACCAGCCAGCAGGCTCAGTTTACAACAACGCATACATCGAAGTGAAGTCTTCATCGGTATAGGGGTGAATTTATAAGGGGTGAGTTTTAGTCAAATTCGCCCCATTTCTTCGAAACATGGATAGACTTCAGAATGAAATGGATGAATTTGAACAAACTTCGAAACCACACATAAAACAGCAGCCGTTTTCAGATCTTGGTGCTTACACAGGTAGGTTACACAGCTTCAGACTATCGAACTTCATCGTTGACGGTTGTTGATTACGAGGTTTGTTTTTGCTTATCGGGACCGTGATTTCAAAATGGCTTCCACTGAAGTAACGGGTAGTACGCCTGGAAGGTTAATGTTGGCTATTATTAGTAACCTATCATTTTTTTTGGCCTTCGTGGAGTGCATCTCAAGACATCTTCAAAATTAAGAAGACGTGAGCCAGGCTAGGAAAGTGGGCAGGCAGCAAGTTGGGCGGCCAAGAAATGAGGAAAATACTGGTGTAAAGATAATGGCAGAGTAGCAGTCCTTCCAGGTAGTTTTCTTTTAATTGAATCTTCAAAGTCCCTTTGGAAGCTTGTCTGTTATCGCCTTTTTATGCCTTTTGATTAGAGATTCTTATATGTATACAGTCAATACAGAATAATAAAAAAAAAAAAAAAGGAAATCATGATCGCCCTGCATATAAGCAAAGTCACTTGCCAAATGAACGTTAAAGTTAACGATACGTGCTAAGTATTTCAAAGAATAGAGCGATGAAAGGTTCCTATATATAGCTGCGCCTTTCGGAGGTGTAAAGATTAAATGTGACCAGTGAAGGGTGGCTATTCTGCCTGTGCTTTAGTTTGGGTAAGCGATCTTCAGACTCGATGATACTTCCATGTCTTCGGTATTGTGATACGAGTCCACAACTCTGTGTTCCGACAGTAAACATATCTGTGTACCAGCACAACCAACGCACCAAGTTGTGTACATAGCAGAACAGAGTTTACGTAGTGGAAGCACACGTGTTTTGTACAGAAGAATTTGTTCTCTTGCCACACAAACTATAGTGCATAACTCGTCTGTTGACTGTGCAAATACACAGAGATATGTACTGTCAGAACACAGCGTCTTCTATGAGCACGTAAATCGAGCCCACCGTGTTTTGAGGCCACAGGGAGTGGTACGAGTACACACCCGGACTTTCATTCTTCATATTCTCCGGCAGTGAATTCCCGGCAGTTCCAATTTGCGAGGCTTCAGGATGTTTATCGTGCCTGCGTAAAGGGAGGCCCTCCCACATTTCTGATTGCGCACTGCTAGAGGTACGTGTACGCTTGATTTATGGTTCGTACTCGTGGCTATACAAAGTTTGATTGAGCGATCAACGTCTGCGTACATGTATCACCAAAACCCATACGTCGGACTAACTTCGTTTACGGGCCGTCTGTGGATTTACGCGGATGCACCAGGAAAACGAACGTTAATTTCAATACTAGGATAAGAGGGAATCCATCATTGTTCATGCTGTCAGGGTTCAAGCTGAACACTAATACTGGACTCCAAACTAATCTTCCATCATCGTTCACACATTGCTTTACGCACATAAATCCACTTGAGTAGCCCAAGGTCGTGTGAACCGCAGGAGAAAATTATTTCTGCTTGCAAAAAGGGCTGCCCATCAGATATAAAAAGGACTTTACAAGTAACTTATCTTGGTAGGAATAAAAACGAAAAAGATAACAAGAGGCAACGAGGCAACAAACTTGTAGTCAATAACATCCTAAGACCAGTAATACTTAAAAATCCAATTTAGGCAACCAATGTCAACAATAACGTCTTCTAGTTCGATTTCCGTTGCTGCTCTTAGTTATATTTATTCTTGTGTATGGGGCAAGGTGGCCTGTGGCCTGAGGGTTAGCATGACCGTCTCCTGTGCCAGAGGTTCGAATCCGGCGTCAACCACCCCTGGCATTTTCGGGCAGAGAATGGCCCTGTGATGTCTCATGCTCATGCCAATTGTGGCATGAAAAAGAACCTAGGATATCCAATAGGATTTACCTAGCAAAATTGACCGTCTCTCCTTCTGGCGCCACGGCTAACGCTGGGTGCGCGTCAAAAAGCTACAGTAGCCATCAGTTGGTTAATCAGCCTTTTGCTAATAAGCTATGTAAATACACATGTCGACTATAACACTTATTTTCTTCATATTGCGGCGATAATCGGTACGTTCCACTGGGCCTCGCCACTAACGCCACAGTTAAGGGAGAAGCTATCAAATATTACGTGGCCCAGAAGTCGGTTAAAACTAAGCTGGTGGAAAATAGGCAAGAAGTCGGGGTTCGGTCCGCATGTTGTTTTAATTATAATTAAGAGCGTTGGGGGGGGGGGGCGCTCAGGCTCGCCTGACTTAGACGAGGACACTTTTCATTTGCTTAGGGCCTAACTTCGAATGCCAGGGAATCTAGGCCAACTTACGGTTAAACGGAATTTCATATGTGTTTGAGTTATTGTTTGAATCTTCTTACATTATAATTATTATTATTACATTATATGATTATAATAAATAAATTATTATAGGATTTAGGTGACGTTATTGTAGACATTGGTTACCCAAATTGGATTTTTAAGTATTACTGGTCTTAGGAGCAGGGAGCCGGGTTCACTACGTCTAGCAAAGAGGAGAAAGGGAAGGAAACCAAGAGGAGAGGGAGAAGACGGGATAAAATGAGGAGGGGAGAGGGGAAGGAGAGGATTGGCGGAAAGGGGGAGTGTTAGACAAACAAAAATCGACTGTTGCAGTGAACGATCAGGCAGCACCTAGCAAATACTGGGAAACAACCACGGGTCAAACAAATCCCAGGGCTAGTTTGGATCTACGCTAGTTTGAATGCTAGTTTGGCTCTACGGGGTTGCTGTAATCGACAAACAACAGGGTTGGTCAGGTTTGAATGTATATTCGGGACTAAGGGCAAGACAGGGAAAAATTCTAATTAATCGAGCCGAAATTACCTTGGAGACCGCGGCCGTGGAAGGACAGTGGAGGAATGAATGCTAATTTTCACGCCCTAATTGTTAAGAGCACCGGGTAGAAAACCGAGCGAGCTTGAGCCGTTACAGTGTTGATGATGCACATTAACTACAGGCAATTTGTAGGTTACATATTGTTACAATAATTGGCCACACAACATCACTCAGCAAACAATGGGAGTTACTATTGAAGTTACAATGGGTTGTTAAAATATGACGTCATCTTGATCTTGGACTTGAATTCGCAAGTGACGTCATCAGTGGGCCTTTGTTGGGGTAGCGTAGTTTTAAGATTGGTAGTACGAAATAAATCTCACAACAACGTCTCAAAGTCTTCTACGCCCAGACGAATACCAAGAAGACAAAAGTCTTCAGTAATTGGCTAGTCGCGGGGTGGAGAATTAGGTAAGGTTTACTAACCGACGTAGTGAAGCACCCACGAAGAACACGAAACAGCTTTATTAAAATTTACGATGTTGGTAAGCTTCGTCACTACAACTAAAAACAAGCAACAATTACAAATGTGCCACACCCACACAAAATTCAAAAGTAGCCCTTACTTCTTGTACTTCTTGTAGCCATCAAAGATACAACACAAAAATTGCCTGCTACAGGCTCAACCCGCCATGTTGAAATGACATCACAACTTTATATAATATATTGTTTATTTGCAAACTGTTTCTGAGATATGTTTATTCCCGATTGTGACGAACTGGGTCAATCTCAGAAACGATTTGCAAATAAACAACATATGGAGTTGCGATGTCATTCCAACATGGCAGGTTAAGCCTGCAGCAAGCAATTTGTGTGTTTTATCTTTGACGTATGTAAGGGCAAGAGCGGAAGTAAGGGCTATTTTTTTTTTAATTTTATGTCCACACGCCATGGCTGTTTGCTGTGACGTGTATATCACGTGACTGGGCTAGTCCAATCAGACGGCCAAACAGCCGTTGTTCTCGTTCGTCATTGGCTAACTCATGGTGACGTCACGGCAAACAGCCATTGCGCATGGTTTAGGTGTGGCGAATTTGTAATAATTGTTGCTTGTTTTTAGTTTAAGTGACCAAGGTGCAAAGCTTAACCTCATCAAAAGTTTTAATAAAGCTGTTGAGTGTTGTTTGTTCGTGGGTGCCACACTAAGTCGGACAGTGAACCTTGCCTAAGACAAAAGTCCAGCTACGAAAAGCGAGTTTCACGAGGGTTCCCTCTGAACCCTATAGTGAAGCTAGCAAACCACAGGTTAGAGGTTAGAGGCTTGGTATCTGACAGAGAATGAGATATCGAATCGCGTTACAGTTCGATGTACATACAGAAGGTACCTTTAAAGGTTTTTAGGTACCGGTAAGTAAAGAAGAGGTGTGTGTGGTAAGGAAGGACATCAGGTATACAATAGCCACTTCTTTATCATATCAAAAACCAAAAAACTGGTAAAAGGGGACTGCCTAGTTTCTAATGGTTCGGCCCATCAAAGGAGTGATATCAACAATCGCTTTAACAACCAAAAAGTGATCGGCAACAATGAGCCCTCTGTATATGAAAACAAAACCCAATAAGGCATTGTCGGATACTTTCTACCTCTCCCAGAAAAAATAATGCCAAAGCCGCGGGGCTTAAGGTTTCGGCTTAAGGTTTCGGTCAGTGCTTGGAGACCGGGTCCGGAAAAGGAGTTCGGGCTGCATCGGGCTTAGGATCGCTGATTCAGTAAGTGAAGCGAACGAAAATCAGCATTTGTTAGCCAGTATATGCGCAATAATCTGATGGGGGGGGGAAGGGGGGATTGAGGCTTAATGGCAAATCGACAGCTTATTCATTAGCGCCAACCTCAGTCACAGTGCAGTGGTCCGATCTGATGGGTCGGGTTTCCATTTTTGGGTGGATTTCCCATTCGTTGGTGGGTTTCCAATGTATGAGAGAAGAATACGTGGAATATAGAAGTCAATAGTGGCAACGAAGCTGTGGAAGAACAGGCAGTCATACCGTAGTCATTATTATAACTATTGTTCTTTTTTTTATAAACAGTATTACGACATCAACAAGCAACAAAGCATAAATTCGCACCCATGACTGCAAAGTACCTAAAGGCACCCATTACGGTATCCTCACTCCCCACGTCCGCCCCCGTACATCAACATGTGTACAGAGAGACCAAATCGGCATTTGAAAACCACACTCCAATATTCGTGTTGCACCCAAAGCCCTCCCGAGTTCTTCCCTTCACCAAGAACAATCGTTAGGCTCCGTCCGCAGCAGTCAGCAAGGTCCAATCCAGGAAGGAAGAAGGAACGCAGGCGTCTGTCCAGCCACTGCATAATTCATGCACGCGGGTCACTCGATCTAGCGTCCCCTCTTGGATTTCCCTCGTGACGAAAGGACCCTCTCAAGCCAAACCGACGCCCCAAACGACAGGAGACAAAAATAATGGTCGCGCTGTCTAAAGAACAACACGCACGTGTGGGGGTACCGTGAGCTAGGGAGGGAAAACGACAATAATTAACTATTAACGACGTGAAATCAGACCCCCATATACGAGAATAGGGGGCGGGGAGGGGGTGGGAGTGGGGGTTTATACGCGGAACGGAACAGGAGGGAAGAAAACAAATACGTTTGGTATTTTAAAGAAAAGAAGAATGAGGTCCGACCTTGGGTTTGGGTTACTTTATTCATATCCATGCTTGAATGTCTTCGCGACCACACGTTTACTGCGTTGGGATTTCTTCTTTTTAACTGCACGAATTTTTACATAGAAAATGGTGGGAATGTTGCTTATGGGGCGGAATGGATTTAACACAATAACTAGAACTACATTAATACATTAATTGACTTGTATTTTGAAGTTTTGGGGGACTGCTGTTTTCGTGATGGCTACAGGGTTGTTTGTTTGTTTGTTTGCTGGCTGGTGTGACGTGTGACCGCCCGTTTACTGCACCGCGATTACCAAAGGTATTTTTTTTCTCTCCTTGAACAGCTTGAATTTTTACATAGAAAGTGCTGGGAGTGTAGTTTATGGGGTGGAATGGACTTGGACAAAAATGTGAACTGCACGAATGTCATTAACGAACTTTCGTGAGACTTTACGCTATTAGATGGCCGCTTTTCCGCTAGCTACAGGTTTGTTTGTTTGTTGGTCTGACGATTTACTGTGCATTTAACTGCAACGAAATTACCAAGGGTACTTTTCCCTGAACAGATTGAGTTTCTGCACAGAGAGTGCTCAGAGTGCTGCTAGAGGGGCGGAATGGGCTCCATACAATAATATCAGCTACATTAATAGCATTTTATGGACTCGTAGTTTCGAGTTTCGTGATACTTCACGCTGGAAAAGGCATCCATCCACTCCGCCGCCTACCGGTTTGTTCATCATTTGCTTGTCTGACATGCGACCGCACATTTTACTGCAACGAGATCACCAACGGTACCATTTTCCTTGAAATGGTTGAATTTTTACTAAGAAACTCTTGGGAGTGTTGGGAATTGGGTGGGGAAAAAAAGAAGGGGCAAATAAAAATAAAACATAACAATGTTTGAATCTCAGAATAGTTAAGCGCTGATAAAAAGAATCAAATACTACTACAGATACTGGTGCAAATACTGCTAAAAATTAGAATCCAAGGAATGACAACTAATAATAACACATTAAAACTGAGGTTACTTAATAAAATGGAAAAGCAGTCTAATGATGTCAGGCAACAAACGAAATGAGCAGGTTTCAGGGGGGGAAAAACCTAACAGTAAGTCTAATTACGTAAGGCAACAAATGAAATGGAGCAAGTTTCAGGGTAAATAACCCCAAAAACTGAAGATAACAGTAAGTCCAATAACAAAAAAAAAAAAAATGGAACACGTTTCAGGGGAAATGAACCCATAAACTGAAGATAATGGTAAACCCAATGATGTGAGGCAACAAACAAAATGGAGCAGGTTTCAGGGTAAAAACACCCCAAAAACTGAAAATAA
>JAHWFP010135402.1:13087-32517 GCA_023313725.1 Lithobius niger | reverse complement strand
GTGTGTGTGTGTGTGTGTGTGTGTGTGTGTGTGTGTGTGTGTGTTTTGGGGAGAAGGGAAGGATCCTTAGTTGATGGGGTGGGGAGGGGGTTATAGAGGAATCGTTACAATTATAATGTTATAAAGTTATGTTTGGAATTCATACGTCTAGCAGAACGAATCAGAGGCAAACATAGAATTGGTCGGGGATCAAAGGGTCACTTTGAGTTACCCACTGACCCATAGACCCGGAATGACCCATTGACCCATACGATCCAATCTTATTACAACTAAACTGTAATTTAGTGTCTAAATTAAAGAAACTAAAAACTATGTAAATAAATAAGAAATCACAAGGTAACGGGTAAAAGCAGCAAGCAGTCTGCATTCTAGACTGGCCTTGTGAGGATCAACGGGAAGTCCTGGGTTCGAGTCCCAGCCGGGGCAGTTGTCTTTTTTTCTTCTTTCTCAGATTATTGTATCGTGTATCCTCACAAGACCAGTCTTTAATGCAGACTGCTTGCTTCGTTTAAAAACTACGTTTTATTAGTATAGTTTGGTATTACGTCAAGCGTGCCAAAAAATAAAAGGGTTATGTGTGACTGAAGTTTCACTTTACTTGTTAAAATGTACACGGATAAAAATTGGTGATTGTTAATCGGGATTAACCTGTAGAAATTAAGCTGTTATGGACGTCGCTCAAAATATGTGGGACACTCTCAGAGTCCACTGCTTGAAAAAGGGACTGAAACAAAAAAAATTAATCCACTTCTACTGTGTTGCTTACATGTTCTTAGAAAGACTCTCACTCTTAGCCTGCAGTTAATACATGGCTGAATAAAAGGTAAACTCAAAAAGTAAAAATGATAATATTAATCTACTGTGTTGCTTAAAAATTTCCGAAAGACCCTCGCTCTTAGCCTATACAAATAAAATATGCCTGAAAAAAACGGCGAAACCAATAATAATAATTTTCTACTAGGCGAGTGGAACAATTTTGCTAGGTGGTTCCAATAGGAAATTCCTATGATCTTTTACATGCCACAATCAACATGACCACGAGGCATCACAGGGTCCTTCTGTTCCCGAAAATGCCTGGGGTAGTTGAAGCCAGGCTCGAACTTGGGACCTGTTGCACAAGAGACAGCGTATACCACCAGGTTAATTCGGCTAACTTTGGGGGAGAGGGGGGGGGCGGTTAAAAACATAAATAAAACTTCGCTGCATGGGTAGAATAACTAGGCCATACCTTAGACTGAGTCTGTATTTTATTCATAATGACCTAATAATAAAGGGTCGACTGACTTGCATTGTAAGCGGTAAGGCAAGTTTCCGTATGGTACATTAATTAAAATGGTAAATGAGTTAAGTTTGGGGCAGGACTCAGAACAAATTCAAGTAAAAGAGCTGGAAACTTACGCTACATTATAGGTCATTGGGAACTGAGAATGCCTAAAACACACAATGGCATCCCAAAGCTCTACAATATTGTACAATAATGCGTTACAAACGTCATGAACGTATGATGTCACACTGCACGTGACTGTAGGCCAGCGCATCGTCGGTCGGGAATGTAATTTTGAGGGACTTTACAACATTTATGGCAACACAGTAAGGTCCAACGGATGAACTGAGCTGTGGCATGGAATGATAACCTTGCAATGCAGGATTGGCGGTGGTGCTGCACTATGTCACTGCACGTCGTGGTATTATTGAGAAGGACTGCCAGGAAAATCCCAGCAAGGGGTAAAACCCCAAATCACACGGTAAGGGTAAATGCTTCAATTAGAGTGCAGGGGGTAGGTACCCTCAACAACGCAGTGCCCCTCAAAGCTGAACAATGTGTAGTTGTATGCTATTCCCTACAGCCGACAAGTTTCACTCCACTGCAATGAAGTTTCATACAAAGTTACATGTCCCTCAGACTTACAAACTAACCCTCCGTCTAAGTTCGAATTTGGTTAGTTTTGGAAAATTACGAGTTGGACTGCACCGGCTTTGTGGTCTATTCAAACAACCGACAACAATTAACAACTTGGTCGTCGCTCCAAAGTTTTGTAACTTATTAATATCCTTCGAATATTCCCTCCATTAAGAATTGATCCCCATTCGAAGCATCCGGTGTTGCAGCCTCCCATTCCCCTCACCCTCCCTCCACCTTCCAACCACCCCCCCCCCTCCCCGTCGCCCTCTACCCAATCTCCATCCTCTCTTTAGCCTGAATCTGTCATTTGGTGCGGTATCGTATTCCGAATGACGTGATATTATCTTAATCGCCCAGTAGCGCCCGTGAGACGGCGTCCTCCCTAAGATTAATAGTACCAAACCCTGGAGGGAACCATCTCCATAAAATCGCAGACTTAGAATAATCCATAATTCGACGAAGGACTGCACCAGCAGCTTCGGTATACAGCAGCGTCTCTTCTCCAGAGAGTCCCCAGGCCGATTAACGGGCCCCAGGCATAAATTGTAGGAGGGGAGAGGGGGTCGGATGAGATTTCAGTCTCAGTTTGTAAGAAGCGAAATTGTCCGTCTTCGGTTTGACGCAAGGAACTGACTGAAGGAGATCAATAGCCGGCTCCTCTTCTTCTTCTTCTTCTCCGTGCGTCGCCTATTTCCGTAATTCGAATTTCTATTCGATTCGGCTCCACAACTCGACTTAACTCAAACATGCACATCCCAAGCTGCTGGTGAGAGTCCCCAGAGTTTTCCTAATGGTGTTTCGAAGGAAGAATTCGTTGAATACTAATTGCAATTTGGATGCTTAAGGTTCATTCGACAGGACCCTTTCCAATAGTTTATGGCTAAATTGAACCCAAATCTGCGCCGACATTGAAGTGACCTTCCAGGACAAACTGAGGACTCGAACTTACACGACTCTCAACAAGGTAACACTCAACAAGGTACGGTCACCAGATGTCGTGCCAGAAAGTAAAGTTACTTAATAGTCCAGATTTATTAATGGCTCCCAGAAAACCACCTGAACATCGTCAAATTTGTCAATTTTCACCCTCGAGGAGAAAATCTATATACTATATCCACCCAAAACCAAAACTGGTATAAGAGCAGCCACCAAGTTTCCAAAAAGGGTCGGTCTTTCAAAGTAATGATATCATTCAACCAGGGAAAGACCGGCAAGGTTAATCCTATTAGCCAAGTTAATCGCACCTACTAATAGCTCGAAAGTTAAATGAAAACTAGAAGATTGCTACTAGCGGTAGCAATCTTCAAGTTTTCATTTAACTTTCGAGCTATTAGTAGGTGCGATTAACTTGGTTAATAGGATTAACCTTGGCGGCCTTTCCCTGGTTGAATGATATCACTACTTTGAAAGGCAGACCCTTTTTGGAAACTTGGCAGCTGCTCTTATACCAGTTTTGGTTTTGGGTGGATATCACAACTTTCATAGACCTGTGAATACAAAGAATTCCACTGTCTAATAGTCACCTCTACCTTTTTTTGTCTGGAGTGTCTGTAAATTTTCTAATTCATAATTTTTACGTTAGCCATTGCCCAATTAGCCGATAACCAGCCAAATGGACATGGTTTGGCTTATTGTGTGGCCATGTTTCACATGCTTAAGTCTATTTAACCCGATTTTTGAGCGGACTGGCTAACAAACGCAGATTTTCGTTCGCTCACTCAATCAGCGCATCCTCTTTCACTTGGCCCTCCCGAGGTTAACGGTAATCATTCAATCATGAACACATACTACAAACTCACGGAATGGTAAATGTTCATACAGTTCTAATATTCTGGTGGCAGACGAAGATTACTAAGACTAATCAACTCACCAGTTGTTTAAAATTACTCTCCACTTACACTGGACTGGAAGAACACTACATAAAATAAAATGTCCGCGTCACGTTATTGAGGACACTTTTTCTCCATAAAGAACACGTTCCCACTTGTGCTGACGATGTGCATTTTGTTTCCTAATCTTCTTTCCAGCAAAATTATCCCTTTTATCGTGGTGGGGCAGATAATTCAGTTTGGATTCGTGTACCGTAAAAAAAAAAGACCAAACCTTTGCAATAAAAGATAAAGATATTCTGTCTCTTAGTGAACCACCTATTTGCAAAAACAGTGCATTCTGACAATTAACTATTGAAACGATAAGCGTGTACACTAACGCATGTTATAATCTACTCTTGGATGACAATACCAACAATGGTTACAACAATAACCCGTAGGAAACCCTCGTGCAACGGGCGGGAAACAACTGGAGAAACACCCATACATATACACTTCCTTTCACCGGGATCGAACCCGGGTCTGTACGAAGCCAGAGATGTACACTGGGACCAGGACGCCTGTCGAATCTGACGGCCCAGTGCTCGCAGCTATACCAAGGCTCGTTGCTACTGAAATCTGATAAGTGCTTCACCAGCATTCCCTGACGCACAGCTATGATTGACCATAATAAGCTGACTCTTTCTCCATTCACTACCCAACGAACAATACGCTCGATCAACAGATCAGAACATTGACAACGTTGATCTATAGACTTTTGAGCATAAATTTTCGAACCTTCGTAGTTACTTTTCGAGACAACGGAGACAGAAGAGCCAGTCTCAGTCTGCCGTCTAGTCACTCTAATGGGAACAAGGAAGGAAGCAGGGGAGGGGGGTGGAAAGAATTCGACAGATGACGAATGGTTTCGCCAGAAAGAACAAACACGTTCTATCTAAGAGAGAACGAATTTGTGAACACAAACAGCCAACTTCTCAATCGTCGCTTTTTACGACCTCAAGCTTTTGACGACAATGTTTACGACCGTCATTTGCCTTGACGGATGGCGGGGGCGACGAAACGAACAGGCCACTCGTATCGCTCACCCATCCTCACAAGGTACAAACACAAACAAAATCGTGGTTTTTTCGAAAAAAAAAAGTTTTTTTTCCTTGCGTGCTATTACGACCCTGTAATCCTGTGCTGGAATTTGACTTGCAAAGTCTCCGTAATATATGATATTTACATACTGAGAGCCTTGAGACTTGGGAGGAACCCCTGGAGAAACAGAAGCAAACAAAACCACGGAGAAGACTAGTAAAATGACTTTCTGGTAACGAACCGTTACACCATTTTACGAACCTTTACACCATTTGGTGTGTCGAAAAAAGTAGTCTATAGTCACATTACGGTCTTACATGTAAAAAAAACTCATGATCCAAAGGTAAAACTTTGCAGACTTTGGGTGTGCCAAGCATTAGTAATACTAGCTACATTAAAAAAAAAATCATCGTCTGTAAAAGTTGTGCGGGGGCGCCGCCCCCCCAGCCATAGTGGAAAACTGCCGAAAACCTTTTGTTGGAATCTTTAACAACTTTGGTTTTGGCAGAGCCCGTTAACTTTGTAAGAGTAATGCGGATACCGAAATTGACTAATTAAACTTGTTTTGACACGTAAATCAATTAAGCTGTAACCATGACGAGCACCGGGCTAGTTTTGTTGTTTCCGTACATAGCTATTTCAAAACTTATTGGAATTCCCAAAAGAGACAAAAAAAAAAAAAACGAACCCGTAGTCAAGGAGCAACATGGGTAACATCACTGGCCGGAACGTAAGGCTGACTAGCACTTAAGAGCTCCATCTTGATGGTGACACACCACGCAGGATGTTATCCAGATCTCAATAAATGTAACGAACAACCACCACACTCTCGGTAATACTCTTGGGTGTGTATTTGAGGTTACAGATCTTGATGTGTGGATCACATTGTGAGTTTGTTGTTAAGAAGGCCAAACAGGCGGCTTCCTTATTTTATGCTGCTTTGTTTCGCGATTTAAAGACATGAATGCAGGCCTTCATCGTATTTGTGAGACCAATACTAGAATACGCTTCTCAAGTTTGGTCATCACACTAGGCTAGAAACACAGACCACGTTCGAGTCTGTTCAGCAGCGGGCTCACCAAATTTTTTACCACGTCTTAAAAACATAACCTACTATCTGAACGTTTGTATTTTTTAAAGAGTGACTCATTCGAGTTACAAAGGCTCTGTTTTACTTACTTAAAGCTTACATAGTCAGAGGAAATGTGCATACTAGAGGTCAACGTCTCAAACTGACTGTAAATCAGGTTCATAGGGACTGTCGGAAGTTATACTTCTTCTCTCACCGGGTGGTGAATGCATGGAACGCCCTACCATCTGACAAGGTTTTATTCACATCTTCTCCTACGTGCAAGGAAAAATTAAAAAAAAAAAACAGGCCTCTCCAGTTTCGTTAGATGGAGCTAACTTCTGTACAACCAATTTCTTCTTTTCTGGATTATAATTTGTCTTGTTGCTTATATTTTGCAGACTTCAGTCTATGGCTGGTATTACTCTTTTTAAACTTAATTTAGGCTCAGAATTAGTGGCTACCCTGTATGTGGTTCCATGTCCTTTCACTTATTGTGATAAGTTGGTTTTTTTATATTATACATAAGACTAGCAATCGTACCCGGCTCACCTGGGTTTTGTTCGCCCGTGGTTGTTTTCCAGTTTTCGCTCGATGTAATACTCTCCCTTTCCTATCCCTCTCCCTCCCCTTTCCTATCCACCTACCCGACACTTTACTTCCCTTCATCCCTTTTTCTGCACATAGTTGAATTTGGTTGGGTAGTTGAATTAAATACTGCCCCTCCTCCTTACCCTGCCTCTTCCCCGTTGTGGCGAGATTTGACCCAAATTATTACGGTCTCCATCCCAAACAACCAACAAAATACCTTTTAAGGTCAGTTAATGCGCAATCATATGATTAACGGTAACATGCACTGGCCCCCAGCTCTTCAGTCATTATAGCAGTAGAATGTCACGAGAAGGTGTAAAGACGCATAACCCTTCCCCATCAACCGCTCCCCCTCCACTCCCAGTCTATCGTGTTGGTTTAACGATCCAACCGTGTGAAAAAAAAAACCTGTCCTTCGTGCATGAGATGACGTCATTTCAGACCTCGCGCTAAGATGGCCGCGCAGAGCAAATTGTTAGTCGAGGCAACAATGTGCCAATTTCAACTTTTTGGTGGCAAAAGAATTAACACGCTCGCTCGTTTTGATTGTTGGGGCTCTTGCAGAACTTTGCTTTGGAATTTTGCTGTGGAACTCTGCTTTACGACGCAAGTTCAGTTAACGTTCAGTTAAAATTGGCGTGGTAGCAAATCTCTGGAACGAAACCTCTGTCCATACAAGGTAACCAAAATTCGAATGTGCGTCGGTATCTTATCATGTCTCTGACAACATTGTATAGATCATTTGCTCTACCCCCCCCCCCCCGCTCTCCCTCCCTCCCTCCCACCACCAGCAGGTGCCGGATTTTATACTTTTATCACGATTCTACTCTCCCCTTTTCCTTATTACTACCGCCTTGACTTTCAGCACGTATTCTGTATAGTGCTAACAGCTTACGACTGATCTTTATAGCTTTGCTCGCAATGAATAAAAAATGTCATGGCCAAGCAAACATCAAGATTTCGTCGGACAAGACATATCATGGAACCGGCTTGATTTGTTTCGCGCGTGGTTCCCTCAAGTTTTAAGGCCTGACGTAGCTGCTCACTGATGAAAAAGTGGGTCGTCGGTTTAACCCTAAGCAAGGTGTCCGGTGAAGTGACATAGTTGTAACCGTGTTGGGGGAGGGTTCCACATGGTGACCTTCAGGAACTAAGGGGCGAACTAACTCTGTGGCTGGGAGATAAAGTAGTTATTTTTCGGAATTGTTAATATTAATTTGATAATACCAGCAGCGTAATTTTAAAATTTTTTGAAAATGTTACGGGCGCTTTTACTACGTCGGGTAAAAGAGACTTTCTAAGGACGCGCATTCTCGCAGCTAGAAACTAGAAAACATCTGAAATTCCAGCACGGCGGCGATTTTAGCTCTGCCGGTTCGAAACGAAAACAGTCCATAATGCGAGTTCAGAAGCGACTAGGAAAATTGCTTCGTCAGGTGGCACTCATTATTATCTTATTCTGACGGATTATAAGACGGCAAGCATTTTCTCAAATGAAGTCGGATTTAGATAATCAACGTAGCGTTGTTACAACGGCAACGATACCATTTCATCGCGATTAAATTCTATCTGCGAGAAAGGCCGTTCCATAAATGCGACCTAACGCAGCAAAAGTGATCTTCTCGCTCGCCGAAAGCTATTAGCTAGTCTGTCGCCACTTATTTACGACTAGTTTCTATTTTCGACTTAACGGGAAAAAAAAAACAATACAATAAAATGTATTGTGAATAACAAGGGAAAAGAACTAAGTATTAATTATAAACATTATTACAACACAGTCGTTATTCTCGCTATTTTCAAAATTTGCCTACTCTCGGACAACGAACAGCTTCCAGCGGTGATGAAATGACGATTGAAAACATTGCGTCTTGCAGCGAAAATTCAATATCCAACATTTCGGTTTGTTGAATCAAAAACAAACCGTCGCGAATGCCACCGTTCAGAAATCAGCCTGCCACTTTGTAACGCAGTTTCAATAGTTACTTGTCAATAATTCGACGCAGTCATGCCACTTGAGTCACAGTTCGTGTCTCGAGCCACGGGGATATGATCTCCGTCCCCATCTTTGCCATATTCCAGTTATCTAGATATAGATAGCTGGAATGCTCAGTTAAAGATGAGACGAAAGGCCCTTTTTTGGTCATGTACGGTTGAGCTATAGAACTCTGGTGTTTGGCCTTTAGCCTAGAAGGACTACGCAACAGGCCCTAATATTTAGGTATAATTCTCATACCTGTGCACGTACATTAGTCAATAGTGCGATTCGAATCAGGGTTTCGTTGGCCGTTTTCTTGTGGTCATCATTGAGGTTGAGTTGTAGGGCTGTGGCCTTTGGCCTTAACCGTAAACAGAGAACGCCAATAGGCCATAAAAAGTTTAGGACAGATTATTATACATGTGTACGATAAACAATGAGATTCGAATTAGAATTGAATTGGTTTGGGCACCATGACTTTGATTTTAATCGATCGGCTACTGCTGCTCCTTCGATGGTTAAAATTCGAGGGATCAATTCCCTACGCAGGAAGTCTGCCATTTTAGTCCGAAAGGATAAGGAAATACGTTTGCATCTGTATATATTTATAAAAGCAATGATTTGCGTGTAAAACACATTAAAGGAAAACGGTACAAAATCGCCGTTGTAGTTATCTTTTCCTTACGCCCTCAAAAACATGAGGACGTAAGGACCCTGCTTTTTTTTCCCAGTTAGGGAAAAAGCATTAGAGCTCATATCCCCATGGAACTCACAGCCATGAAGGTACACATAAAAGAAGGTTAGGAAAACACTATTGAGGTAATGAGCATGTTCGACGTGCAAGCTATTCGCTCAGTTCGTATCGGTCAGGCCTGCAAGTTCCAAGGGAGCCACGGACTCGCCCGAGAGGCGAGGCGTCTTACCTGGAAAATCGTGACAGACATCGCAATGATTCCTTATCACCCTTCACTTTTATTACCGACATCATAAAGTTAATCGAATGAGAAAGAAAAGAAAAGCTTGTTTATACGACGAGGTGGCTGACATTAATAAAAAATGTGCTCCCACCTTTTATTTATTTATTTATTCTTTTTTTTTTTAATACTATACGCAATATTTTTTATTGTGCCAATGTCCACTTCCAATGATATTGGCTGTTTAATACGAACTATAGGTGCCACACTGTCCTCTTTTGAGGAGTGCAATTATTTCGCGCCATAACTTGTGAAGGTGTGGACAAAAGAAGAAAGGCGTCCAGGGAAGGGGAAGGGGGGGGGGGGAAACGTAATACTGCGGTCAAAAGGTATTATGGCATGTGTCTGAGAAGTAAAGTAAAAATAAAAATGAAGCAAAATAAAAGAATGGGCAATAACTGCAGGAAAAAATTTAGGGGGTTGAAAAAAATTCCGTTGGAAAAGAGGGGGAGGGATGGGTGAAGCAGGCACAAGGAGCACTAACACATACCTGCAGCTGTTATACGTCTTTTATTAGTGCTGTGAAGTGGGCACGAATTCCATAAAAAAAAATACTTCCAACTCTCCAATTATATTAATTTTTGTAGTTACTTTTGAACACGTAGCTGAGGGTCTACAATTTGCGCTCAACAATAAAGTTGAGAAATGGGGGGAATACGAGTTATTACTGCTGAACCAAAAAATGGCTTCGCTGTTGTTAAGAAAAAAAAAACATTAGAGCTCGTAACCCCATGGAAATTCGCAGCTGTGAAGGTACAAGAAATAAAAAAAAAACGGATTATGAAAATATTGTTGAGGAAGTTAGTACGTAAGTTCCGTAACTAATTGGGCATAATCAGCACCGATCTGACCCGATTACGTCACGCTTCGGACTTTAGGAACGGACTCGATGCTTCAGCGTATATATTAGAGTATGTTCATTGTCACGCATACGCTGTCATAATAAAAATCTCTTCCCGCCGCTAGAAGGCACCGCAAACCCCAACATCATCATCACCTTAGTAGACAAGACCCTATGGCACGCCGTTTTATTTAAAGATAAGTACTAGCAATAACGAAAATACAATTCCCGATATCGGAATATCTCTATTCCTGATATCGCGAATGCAATTTCCGATATCCAAAATTACATTTGCGATATTGGGAATTCATGCGTATTTTTGATATCCAGAATAGTATTTCCGATATCGAAAATTCAATTTTTGATATCGACAATTCTAATTCCAATATCAGAAATTAAACTTCATTTTCCGATAACGTAAATTGAATTGCAGATATCACAAATGCTATTTGCAATATCGGATATTGAAGCCAATTTCCGATATCCACAATTAGAATTTTCGATATCGCAAACTCAATTTCCGATATCGGAAATTCCAGCCAATTCGCGATATTCAGAATTGTATTTCCTAATATGCGAAATTAAATAAGAATTTCCGATATCGGAAATAGAACTTTCCAGATATCTGAAATAGAATTACCGATATCCTCGGAAATGCCTACTTATTCCTGATATCAGAAATTGTTAATTGCATTTGCGAATTGCATTTGCATTTGCGCTATCGAAAATAGAATTTCCGATATCGGATGTTCTAATTCAATTTCCGACATCGGGAATTCGATTTTCGCCATTGGAAACTATAATTTCTGATATCACAAATTTAATTCCGATATCGCAAATTACATTCCGATATCGCAAAAATCTTAGGCTGGCACCAATACCTTTGATGAAAATGCGTTTAATCCCGTCTGGACTAACCTCTACAAACAGCTACTTTCTGGGATGTTGGATTATTTTCGTACATATATCAATAAAAACATTATCTACTGCCCGGTTTCCCTAACTAAACATCTTGTAAACACCTGGAAATTGCCATCGGATGCACCTGGAAAACCTGGAAATATCAGGGAAATTGAGAATTAAAAAAATTGTCTGAACCCTGACTAAACGTTAACGTTAAAATTTACTTTATTTTATTTCTTTATCTTTTTTTAATACAATTTATATCGTTCTGGGGCAAAACCCATCGCTCTCCTTTACGAGGAAGAGAGAACATTGCAAGTTACATTAAAATTAACGTTTTGGCGCTACCCTTTAACACGAAACACTAACGTCATCTTCACGAAAAATTGGCTTCCTCTTATCCTCCCGAGCATCTCCTCTCTACGAGTCGCAAATGATATCAAATAGCGACTAACTTAATTACAGACCTTAAAGGGTGCGAAACGCCAAACCTTTCTCACGTTGGGTTGGAGGTGAGTGGGTGCGAGTTAGAATTCAAGCGTGACTAACAAAAGATGCCTATAATTTCATTGAACGTAAGCGAATATAGTATTCTGGTAGACTAAGTAGCACGGGCTTCTCAACAATACTTTGTGCCGGTAACTTTAGCATTTTTTCAGGATACGGTGTGTCAAATTAATTTAGCTCAATAAGGTAATTTTGTACTTAGTAGGCCGATACGTAGATCGTTATACTATCTTCATTCATGGCCACGGTCTTCTGTGATTGTTAGGAAAACCAAACCCTCCGTGTATAGATTTCCATGGTTTTCCACGTACGGTACGTCGTCCCCAAAATGGTAACCCTTTTATTTTAAGCACAAATCCGAATGCAAGATCCAACTAGTCTGATATCCGTCATATTTCGAACAGACATTTTAAGAGAAACATACAGTTACTAACTGAACAAGCCTGTAATAGTCAACGAATTATGCTAGAAGTTAAGTATGATTGCGTTACAACCGATCGTTTCATTTTTTTTAACAACTTTTTAACTCTTCTAGTAGCTTCGGAACTCTCGTTACTGTGCACAGACAGTACACAATACCAGGTCAGCAGTCACACGGACTGTCTGCAAGTTCAGCCACCACACGAATTGTGTACCACCTCAGCACCTCCACATGGACTGTCTCCAAGTCCAGCCTACATACGAATTGTGTACCAGCTCAGCTGCCATACGGTATACTGTCTGGAAGTTCAGCCACCACACGAATTGTGTACCAGCTCAGCATCCACAAGGACTGTGTAGAGGTGTGTAGAAGTTCAGCCACTACACGAATTGTGTACCGGCTCAGCATCCACACGGACTGTCTTCAAGTTGAACCACCTCACGAATTGTGTACTAGCTCAGCATCCACACGGACTGTCTGCAAGTTCAGCCACCACACGAATTGTGTACCAGCTCAGCATCCACACGGACTGTCTGCAAGTTCAACCACCTCACGAATTGTGTACCAGCTAAGAATCCACACGAACTGTCTGCAAGTTAAGCCACCACACGAATTGTGTACCACCTCACCATTCTCACGGTACTGTCTGCAAGTTCAGCTACCACGCGAATCATATCAGCTTAGCGTCCACATGGACTGTCTGCAGGTTCAGCCACCACACGAGTTGTGTACCAGCTTATCACCCACACGGACTATCTCCAAGTTGAACCACCTCACGAATTGTGTACCAGCTCAGCATCCACATGGACTGTCTTCAAGTTCAGCCACCACACGAATTGTGTACCACCTCGGTATCCACGTGGCCTGTCTTCAAGTTCAGCCACAACACGAATTGTGTACCACCTCAGCATTCTTAAGGTACTGTCTGCAAGTTCACCTACCACGAATCGTGTATCAGCTCAGCATCCACACGGACTGTCTGCAAGTTCAGCCACCAGACGAATCGTGTACCAGCCTAACATCGACATGAACTGTCCGCAAGTTCAGCCACCACACGAATTGTGTACAAGTTCAGCAGCCACACACGACTCTCTGCAAGTTCAGCCCACACACGAATTGTGTAAAAGCTCAGCATCCACACGGACTGCCTGCAAGTTCAGCCACGACATGAATTGTGTACCAGCTCAGCATCCACATGGTACTGTCGCAAGTTCAGCCACCACACGAACTGAGTATACCAGCACACCAGGGATGTCCGTCCCCTCTATGGCTGTGACGAGTTTACCGTTCCCCGCCAGTGAACCCCCCACACAAAATAATAACACAATTCGCAAAGTTGATGCAATTTGCAAGTATTAATTGTTAAATTACGTTATTAATTGTTACGGCCCCTAGTTGGAGGGCCAGAGAAAATTTGAATTTAGCGACCCTTCAGGGAGTGACTTCCAGCATTCAAAGACTAAAAACAAACCAAAAGATCGCAGTGGTAGGAAGTTTCAGCGCACAGTGTCTTCAGAGTGAATCAAGCGCTTTAATTGGCGGCCCAAACGTTAAAATAATAACGCCACTCTTGGCCCAGACCCGAACCAGCATCATATAGGCTTTTTTGGTCTTATTTTACCGACTAGTCGGTAAAAGAAGATTAAGGAAGCGTATGATGCTGGTTTGAGTCTGGGCCAAGAGTGGCGTTATTATTTTAACATATTTTTAATCCACTGCGTATACCAGCGCAGCCTCCATAATACTTGGGCACGCCAAACAGATTTTGATTATGCGCAACAAAGAACACAAAATGGCAGGTTGCTTCCGGGAGTACCTGCTTTTTTCACATTTTTTCCCATTCCTACGTTTTATTTTTTTTCCCACATTTTTTGCATACCTATTTTTTTATTTATTTTTCACAGTTTTCGCATACCTACTGTTTTTTTTTTACATTTTTCGCGTACCATACCTTCTTTTTTTTCATATTTTTTTACATATCTACTCCTTAATTTTTTTTTTTACATTTTTCGCGTGCCGTACCTACTTTTTTTTCACATTTTTCGCATACCTGTCGAGCCATCATCATCGTTTTAAACTTTTAAACTCTTAAACTTTTGCAATTTAAAATTTTTTAGTTTTTAACATCGGATGGCTGTTAGTGACCACCAGGTCCTTGCCATTCCGGTTGCGTTTGCAACGAACCTACATTATCATTACCTACTGTTTATTTTATTTTTTTTTACATTTTTCGCGTACCGTACCTACTTTTTTTTTTCATATCTTTCACATATCTACTCTTAATTTTTTTCACATTTTTCGTATATACCTACTGTTTTTTTTTTTTTTTTACATTTCTCGCGTACCGTACCTACTTTTTTTTCACTTTTTTTCACAAAATCATCTACTCTTAATTTTTCGCATTTTTCGCATACCTACTTTTTATTTTTTGCATTCTTTATTTCTTTTCTTTTTACATATATCACGCCGTTTTTCCGAATTCTTCAATAGAAGCTTGTCTTTACTAATAATCTTTGTCACTATATTATGAATAACGTACTTAATGCCAATATTTGAAAGGACTTCAAAAACCAGATATGTCTGCGCGATACGATGCTCACGACTGCCACGTCACGTGCATCACTGCTATGCACCAAAATAAAGCGAGGCTTTTCCTGTCGCGTTGCTTTCGGTTTCACTATCACGAATCCTTCACGTGAAATTAACCGCAGGCGCGCCAATTCCGGCCCCAAAATAGCGCATGATTTGACCGGGCATTTTGCGTTTTTTGTTGCTGTTGTTTTTTGGGGAATTCTTCACATTTCGTCACATTTTTCTTTTTATCAATAGCAAATTTTCACAGTTTTATACATTTTTTCACATCGGCAGTACCAAATGTACACCAACAGTTCGTTAGGACGCTGAGCTAGTAAACGTTTTGAGCACCGTAGGCACACAGCGTCATTAGAACGTAAGGTTAGATGTTCTTTTTTAGCACAAAAATTTGACAAGTTGGGCAATCTGGAAAATCATCCAAACAGAACATCGTGTAATCGTGATAATCGTTTAACCGGACAAAAATATGGCTGCGGTTTCTGATGGGGGCGAGGGGTAAAACGATTTTCTGTTTCGATGATTTTCCAGATTTTTTATTTACGCAATTTTATCCCATTAGACGATTATCCCATTAGACAATTACCCGATTAGACGATTTTCCAGACTTTCCTCCGACACCCCTTCTGGTGTTATATGCATAGCCGCAGCGGGCGCGGCAGGGATGTCAGACGTTTTTCCATTAAACTAATTTTCTGTTAGACTATTTTCCGTTATGCTTTTATACTGTATACGTTCTTCAAATTATGAGATTTTCGAGTTAGACGATCATCGCTCGCCCCTTTGATATATGAAGCGTTTAAAGAATTGCCCATATACGATATCCCGTTTGCATGATTTTACAGGTTTTTTTTTTTCATTTATTATTATTTAGGCACATATTAGACAATTATCACATTAGACGATTTTCCAGTTACACTTTCGTTCGACGGCCAATAACGCCTTAACACTGTAGAATACGCCACCTTTCTAACCTTTATACACTACTGGCTTTACGCATTGCAGTGCGCCTGTTAAAACCACGCGAAACGGTCCCATGTCTGCATCGTGACGTCATAGTGAGTGAGCCACTCATTGGTGAGACCACGTCGTTTGATCGCTGACATATTTGTGGGAGAAATACGCATTTTTGAAACACCACGAAACACCATGGTGAAGCAATGTTTAGAATAATTCACCTTTGAGGAAGCTGGCAACTCAATGGTTATTAAATGACGATAGGGCCAGCAAACAGCTTTCGGCACGCGAGGGTCTTGGTATTATAAATGCACCCTCACATCTTTCCGCTCAATCATGTTTAAAAAACAACCACGGGACTACTCCTCAATTGACGCAAAACAACAACAACAAAAAAAAAAAACGAAAACACTTTTTCCCTAATATAAAATTGAAATAAGGGCGTCAAAATCAATTACACTTCTAGAAGAATAAACCGGATTCACACATTAACAAGTACAAGCAGCCTAGAAAAAAAAAACAAGATAACACGACATTACATAAAAGACATTCTTCCATTACGATGCAATTTCAGCCGTTGTTAACCGTGGGAAAAGGACTTTAAACGTCAGTCACTTTTAGCACTGGAAATATTCTTTTTCCCCCTCTGACCTTGTGTGGCCACCACCCTACAATCTGCTTCAAAACTACAACACACAACCGTGTTTTTTTCCTCCTCTTCTCTCCCTCTTTCTTGTATTTGACGGACGCTTGGACGGAAAGAGGGACAAAAAAAAAAGCGACCACATCTCCTCCTCTCGCTTAAGAGATGCTATCGACAAGGTGCACCGTTCGTTTGTGGTTCGTGGGTAAAGTTTTACTCAGGGACCTTCGACCGTTTTATTGGGACGGTCCACTCAGTATTACCACAGCAGCACGAGAAACAGTGCGAGATTTAACACCAAATCTCAAAAGCGTCCGACGTCACTGCTCGTGCCATTCTACTGATTTTTCCATTTCACGGGCTGTTGATTTTGCTGATGAATCGACACAAAATTGGACCAACAAACGAACGAATACTCATCATCAAACGTAAGCCGGACCCTCCAATTGTTTCACCTGTTTTAAAGTGCATTAAGATACCTAAGCCCAATCGACAATACTACTGAAAATCGCAACGTTTGTTGTAACGTGTCAGCAGACGAAGAGCACGCCCACAAGCGATCATCGTAAAAAAAAACACATCGTTGTTTTGGTTTCGCAGTAATGACGTCACCAACTCTCGTCCAGGGTAATTCATAAAAATTTGTCGTTTTCTGTTAATAATGTGTATTTTAACGTTCAGTGAAGGTTTTTGCGATCAGATATTTCATAATTATTCATCAATTTTGTTGAAAACTATTGGCTCGTTGAAAGAAAAAAAAACCTTTTTGTTTGCTTCGAAAAACCACGCGTCGTCTACTTCGAGGCTTGGTCTGGGAGCAAAGACGTCACCAGCTGGATCTCTCTCGTGTGTACTTTATCAAGGGAAATAGCTGTGCCAGGGAGTGAACCGACCCAATAGAAAGGTCGAAGGTCCCATGTTTTACACATGGAGAAACAAAAATTCAGAACGGGAAAATTGTCATAGAACCTGAAGACTTAATGTTATTACGAGAAAGAAAACAGTTGGACGAGCGATCGAAGCGAGCGAGGTCTAATACTCAACTGAATTTGGATTTTGTGTGTGTGTGTGTTTGTCTGTTTGGGAATTAAAAGATAACGTTTGCAATTTGGTTCTAATTTGGTTGAAATTTCGTGAGAAGGGAGCAATATGGGGCATAAAATTCACGAGTGGGCGGGCTTTATTTTGACATTTCATCAAAATTTCAACAACCGTTATGAAAAAACACAACTTCGACAGTCAAAATACAAACTTTACACGCTTATTGTGTGCGTAGCGCAACTTGAGTCCTGCAGTTATTTTATGAGAGTCTTCCTGGAGGGAGCGGCTTTAATCGACGGCCACCATTGTTTCTGTAACCATCGTTGATATCAACAAGGCACTCTGCTACCAAAAATACACAATCTATTATCTGTGTTCGTTCTGGGGCGAACTCAAGATAGGCCGCGGACACTATAAGTTTAGTATCAATAAATTTAGTATAGTGTAATCTTTTAAAATTAATACAACACGTAATTTTACACTGAATGCAACAAACAGGTTACGGCAGATTATTATACGAACTGGACAAAGACTTTTCACGAAGTGGGCTAAAACCACGTCAAGCTGCAGAGTTTTTGACATGCGAGCGGTCCTGTGCGCTCGATGCACGGTTCATTCCGCTTGCGTGCGCTCGATGATACGAAATTTGCTTGTGTACTCGGAACACGTGCGCTTGTGTACTACGGAACCGTTTTGAAAAATGTAATCGTGTGTGACTATGTGTTCTCCACCAAACGCGTTCGATCGTGCTAAATCGTACGAAGTCTACAGGGGCGTGCTATATGTTCGAAATCTGATAACTTTTTGCCCTTGCTCTTTACCCCGTTTGGTAGTTGAAGTTACCAAAAAAAAAGATTGCCTGTGACATCTGGCTCCACGTTCGTACGTGACGTCATTTGTATATGGCCCCTTTTAACTTTTGTGCACAAATAATGATACCACTAACCGAAAAATGGAATTCCGATTCCCAGTTACCGAACTCTTACTTCAAATCTTCTTCAGATTATAAGATGAATTTTGATTCCTCCCTAACGAATGGAAAAAATACGGAGCCCTGTAACGGACATACACAAAAGTAAAAATTAGGTTTGTTATGTCGACATAACAAACTTCGTTATTTCGAGATAACAAACTATATTACTACTTCCGTTACTACTTCCGGTGCTACTTCCCGTAAGATCGCAGAAACGGAAGTTCGTTATGTCGCGGTAACGAACTGGTTATGTCGTGATAACAAAAAATTGGTTATGTCGCGATAACAAATGTTTGTTATCACGACATAACCAATTCATTATCTCGACATAACGAACTTCCGTTTCTGCGATCTTACGGGAAGTAGTAACGGAAGTAGCACCGGAAATAGTAATATAGTTCGTTATCTCGAGATAACGAAGTTTGTTATGTCGACATAACAAACCTAATTTTTATTTTTGTGTATGTCCGCTACAGGGCTCCGTAAAAAAAAAGATTTGTAAAAGAGGGCTGAAAAAAAAAAGTTTTACACAAATAGACAAACACGGAATCACCACGAACGTTAACTGTAACGTTGTTTTCAGCTTAAAGGAAAAAAAAAAGCAGCATCAGTTCGCTCGATAGGACCTTCTACACACATAGCCGCACAAACGATGACAAAAAAAAAAAAAAACACAAGCCAGGAATAAACAGTACACGACTTCTGACTGGTAACGGTGCACCTTGTAGCTGCACGTAGTCGACCCATTAGCCGATGCCAATGGGTTCACGAGCGAAGAGGGACGGGCAGACAGGACTAAATTGACGGGAAGAGGACGAAAATGAGAAGGGGGGAAAACAACAAGGCCACAAACCAGGCTAGAAAACGGAAAGTTAAAAAGAGGGAATTAAAAAAAAAAGAAAAGAAAAATAACCTGCAATAAAAACAAAATGGCCTAACGACAAAATGCCATGTCATGCAGGTCACCCCATTTCACTGTTAACACACGAGACACCGGACTAATTACGAATTCTCAGACAGCCTTTTTGCGACAATCTTAAAAAAAAAAAAGGTTAACTGACCGCGGTGAAAGAAGTGCTATGGTGGACAGTAATGTTCCAGGACTGAAACGGACTCACAGCTATCAGAGAA
>JAHWFP010135402.1:0-13077 GCA_023313725.1 Lithobius niger | reverse complement strand
CTCACAGCTATCAGAGAAAGAAAATTACCAGCAAATAATTAGTAACAGTAGAAGAGCACAGGGAAGACAATGTCAACCGCTGCTTTCCGAAAATATTAAATGGTTCAAAATAGCATCCGCTTCTAAACCCAGAATAAGCGAAGAAACACAGTGGAACCAACACTGTGTGAACAGCTAAGGCGCAAGCCTTTGTTGCTCACACAGTGTTGGCTCCATTGTGTTTCCGGTTCAGGCTCAGATTTCCGATCAGAGGTCATGGATTTTATTACCATCCTACTAATCTTCTTACATTATAAACCAAAGTCTCATAGCAGAAATGAAGCAACCGCAACGACGACCCCCGGAAGGGGAACAATGAAAACGTGCGAGTGTGTCAATTCTTTAACTTGAAGTTGAAACTGGGACGTTGTTGCCCTGAAAAGAAGTTAAAATTGGCAAATTGTTGCCTCGAAAAAGAGGTTCAAATTGGCACATTGTTGCCTCGACTAACAATTTGCTCTAACAATTATCCTTCTAACCAAACACCGTGGTAATCTCAAGGGCAAGTATTACATGACGTCATGCACACTTCTTTTTCACACGGTACGCATCGCTTAAGCCACAGCGAAAGAATGGGAGTGGGGGGGGGGGGGAGAAGTGAGCTGTTACCATTAACCATACGATCACGCATTAACTCAACCTAAAAGAGAATTTCTGGGGGTGTTTGCTATTAATTCAAATAACCATCCACATTCAACTACGTATAGCAAAGAGGAGGAAGGGAAGGAAACCAAGAGGAGAGGAGAGGACGGGATAAGGGGAGGGAGAGGATTGGCGGAAAGGGGGAATATTAGTTATATTACACAAACAAAAATCGACTGTTGTAGTGAACGATCAGGCAGCACCGAGCAAATACTGGGAAACAACCACGGGTCAAACAAATCCCCGGGCTAAGCCGGGTACGATGCTAGTAACATAAATAAATACAGATGCAAACCTATTTGCGTTGCCTGTTTGGGATTTATATGTCAGACTGCCTAAGCAGGGAATCGAACACACGACCTTTGAAACCAAAGGCCGAGGTCCTACCGCTGAGCCGTACTGACATAGGCCTTGTCAGTATGGCTCAGCGGTAGGACCTCGGCCTTTGGCTTCAAATGTTGTGGGTTCAATTCCACGCTCAGGCAGTCTTGACATGTAAGTACAAAACGCAACGTATTGTGTGCGTGGCGTATCTTCAGTCTTGCAACGAGGGGTTACGTTTTCCTGGAGGGGCGGCTTTAATCGACGGCCGCCATTGTTTTTGTAACCATTTTGGATATCAACAAGGCACTCTGCTACCAAAAACGTACAATCAATTATCTGTGTTCGTTTTGTGGCGAACTCAAGATAGGCCGCGGACACTATACAGTGGTTTGCATCGGTATTTGAATATTGAACCATCGGCTTTCCGTCTTGTTTACGTAATAACATCGTGTAAATCTAAACAACTACATTTAAGTAGCCTACTACTCTGAAAAGAGTTGAGTAAGAACCAATGGCACCGCAGGTCTGTTAGGGGACGAGGGGTAATCGCCTAACTGGAAATTAGCATAATTGAAAGAAAGAACGTATAGTATAACAGTATAACGGAAAATCGTCTCACACGAAATTCGTATAATGGAAAATCGTCGAACACGAATTTCGTATAATGGAAAATCGTCCAATGTCCCTGCTTCGCTCGCTTCGGCTATACGTATAACATCCTTTATACCGTTATACAACGTCCGTTTGGTGGCGATATGTTCGCGGAACGGGTCATCACCTTACTTAAAATTCTTAAATTAAAGTTTGGGGGCCCATCCCTGTTACAGCATTTTCAGTTACAAACCTACGAAGCCACTCGTGGCCATACACTCAAATTAAAAATTCAGTACCATAAACACGAATGGGCTAGACACACTTTCTTTTCCCCGCCTACTACCTATCTGGAACGGATTGCCTGAGTCAGTGGTTTCGGCCCAATCTGTGAACAATTTCAAGAACAAATTAGATGTTCGTATACAAACCGTTTCGCCAAAACTGATAATCTTTTATCTTACATTATTTTGATACTGTTTACTGATGTTTATTTATTTACAGAATGTGAAAATCTATACATCATAACCTGAGCCTTAACTGTCTTTATTAATTTAGCTCTCCTGGGTTATTTATTTAATTTTCGTTCGCCGTATTTATCGACCTTGAAACCAAAACAATGACCCTTTTGTTTTTGCACGTTCAAATATTACACATTTATTTATATACTCTATATGTGTATATATATATAATATAATATAATGGGGAGGGGGGGGGATTATCTTTCAAATTATTTATCTTTGTTCAGTATTCTTGTTTAAAAAAAAAACAGCTACAAGTCTTGTAATGCCCACTAGGGCGGCTTGACTATTCAATAAAGTTAAAGTTAACATCAGAAACGGCAGCTATATTGTTGTCCAGTTAGACGTTTATCCATTATACGATATTCCGTTTTGATGATTTTTCCAGATTTTTTTTTTTTATTTAGGCAGATATTAGATAATTATCCCATGAGACGATTTTCCAGTTAGACTTTCGTCCGACGCTCCTCTGGCAGGAGGGAAGTGATCATTAGAAAAAGAGATCGAGGGGGGGGGGGGATTTGAGGTACATGATGGCTAATACATCCGCGAACATGGACGTGGATGAATATAACAGAAGTGATCATAGAAAGGGGGGAGGGGGAGTATTAGCGGTGGGGTGGGTGATTGAGTCACAGGATGCGCTAATTGAGTGAGCAAAGCGAACGAAAATCAGCGTTTATTAGCACACATTTTAAAGAAACTTAATTCGGTCAAACATGGGACATACATGAGGTACCTTTCTTTACCTAATCACTGTTGAAAACCGTGCATTCAACACCGCACGGGCTTCAGCTAATTTTCAACGCATTTTCTTTCTTTATCGTAAAAACTGTGAACGCCAAAAAGCAGCTAGCAAAATCGTGATATATCGCCGCAGTCCCCGTGGAGCAAGTAGGGACTGCGGCGGGATAATATTTACTCAAATTTTTATCTGCAGCTTCGTTTTTGTTCATTTGGGGTTTAAAAAAAAATGGATACTACTTGCACGTTCTTAGCTTTTTAACCCTCGTTTTAAAATCTTAAATCTTGTAAAACCATAATAATAATAATATAATTTTCTGTCACAAAATGGCAGATGGGTAAGAAAGGGTTGTGGGGTCAACCGCTTACAACTCACCCAACAAAAAATTAAACATGAAGTAAGATGTCCGAGCGCACGACAACAAATCAATATCACACGATATCTCGTCACACAAAATTTAAACCGAACAGTTAACCAAATTCCGGTCGTTTAAAATGTTCCCGTAGACACACTTCCTTCAATTTGCGTTCAAAAACAGCAACCGACACAACCGAGACGACTTCCTCACCAACGGGGTATTCCAAACAGGCACCACTCTCAGTGCAAAGAAATATTTCCTGTAATTAAGTCTATAGACCGCGAAACTCCGATTTCGAAGTTCAAGCATGTTATCAGCTTCAATTTTTTTTTTCACACGAAGAAATCCCATTTTTACACAATAGTTATTTGACAAATTTTTTTTATAAATCTTCATACCTTCTTAATAGTACTGAGGCAAAAAAATGTTCCTTAATTTTCCGTACTGAGGCACTTGCCAACGGTTTTTTGGGAGTTTTGATTTGAAGAATTCATTTTTTTGCATGCTGACGTTGACGTGTCATCCGTTACGTGCATAATTTTAGCTTTTTCCTTTTATAGATTATAGATTTCCTTTACAAATGCCGGTTTGCTGCCGCCCTTCACCCCCCCCCCCCCCAACCGCATATCCAGCAAGATAGGAGTGGTGTAGCTGCACCCCCCCCCCCCCTTCCTGTCCTGCGTAAAAAATTGTTATACATACAAAATTCCAAATATACCTCTCTTACGCTGTTATGTTAAGAGAAGGGACGAACAAAGCGCATCAGACACTTTATTCATTAAGGTGGGAAACATAAAGCCATTTTTAACAATCAGGTCGAAACAATTTACTCCCTCAGATGTGAAACAAATTGGCACAGAATAAATATTCAAAAAAATTTTGGGTCAAACACTGCAAAGCAGGAGTCCTTGGCTGAAAAGTAGTTTGAAAGCAATGTTAGGGCGCGTTTACGCATTGACTCGCCTTTGCATTCTCGCAGCTAGAACTCAATCTCGATGGCAAAGGTGACATTGCCATGGCAACAAGGCTAAATGGATTAGCTAAATCCGACATCGTTTGAGTAAATACTTGCAGTCTTATAATCCGTGCCAATAACATAAAGAATTCCTCATGACGAAACAATTTTCCCAAACGCTTCTGAACTCACGTTATTTGCTGTTTTCGTTGCGAGGCGGCAGACATAAAACCGCCGCCATGTTGGAATTTGAGGTGATTTTTAGCTTCTAGCTGCGAGAATGCAAAAGCGAGTGGTTGCGTAAACGTGCCCTTACAAATTTTACTTGACGAAAATCCACATTTAAAACTCTTCCCCCTACACCTCACCTCCCATGCACTGACGAAGTTTTGTATACGAAAAATCTCTTCCCAGACCCAACCTCACGAAAAAAAAAAGAAAAAAAAAACCAGAGCATAGCTTCACAAAACGCCCTCTCGCTTCAAAATTCCCACTCTACTCGTCCAGTTTCGCACCTTTTTGACTCGCAGTCTGGCTTTTTTGGCTGTGTTTTGCTGAGAAAAAGAGTCATTCATTCCTTCTAAAAGCCCCAACCCAGCCCCAGCAAACAAATGGCAGTTCTGTTTTCAATCTAAGGCTCCGTGGAGCGTTGCCGATCTACACCTTTTTCCGAAAGTCCTCCATCAGCCTTAAAAACGCGCCGTGTAATCAGGGCGGGACACGAGCGGAAGTAGCATACCCAGCTTGCACCGCGCGGCACTCAGCCGTGCACAACCTTGAGCCTCTGCTTCTGCTGAAGCATTCTACAGGCTTACTGGCTTGAGTAAAAGATGGAAAAAACATGAAGTAAACAGCTTAGTGCTCACTTTTATAGCTCACAAAAGTGGGGGAGACATCATCATCACTAGAAACTCTGTAAACCAAACGTGTCAGTTTAACATTTTGATTTGCAAATCGCAAAGAACTTCTACTCCCCCAATCCTATAGGAAAAAGTAAAAATAAAAAGGAACAAACTCATGGCTTTGCGAGTCAGCCTCTTAGCCTATAGTGTCCGCGGCCTATCTTGACTTCGCCCCAGAACGAACACAGATAATAACTTGCATATTTTTGGTAGCAGAGTGCTTTGTTGATATCCAAGACGGTTACAAAAACAATGGCGGCCGTCGATTAAAGCCGCTCCCTCCAGGAAGACGTAGCCGCTCATAAAATACCCGCAGGACTCAAGATGCGCTGCGCGTATTTTGAATTAAAATCTTATTTTTGTTTAAACGCGGGGTTAGTTGCATTTCGATCCAACACTTCCAATTTTTCTAGAAATTTGACGTGGTGGAGTTTCACACTATGGTTGATGCTGGAAGCAAGTAAAAAAAAACAAAAAACTACCTCTTTTTTTTACCTAAGCAGCTAAATTTATTAAGTCTGGTTGGGTGCGAGATTTAATCTTTGTTAAAGTTTTCTTGAATAAACACTGTTTTAAATTGGCGGACTGAAAGCATCCCGCCTGAGCATTTCCCAACCGTTGCAACAATGGTATCAAGTCTAGGCTGCATTAAACCTTCTGTTTTAATTGATTGGTTAGTCGAGACCGGACCTTCGTACTGCGAAGCTAGATGAAATTAGATAGTGCAGTGGTTCTAAACGAAATTTTTAAAGTTAATTCTAACATAAAATGTGAACCAAAATTCAGGTGTTAGGAACCTCATGGAAGTATTCGTAGTTACCCAAGAGTAGTCACTTGCTATACATAGACGAGTAAGGCAAGTCAGTTAGCGTGGTCCTGGTTTGAAATGGGGGGGTCTGCTTCTTAGAAAATCCTCCGCACACAGGAATGACGTGCTCTACTACAGAGATGCTCAGAATTGTCCAACAATACCCTGCCGGTCCCTAGGCAGCAGCTTTGAAAACTAGTTCTGCAGGCGTACAAATCTGTTTATCCAATATAAGCCTATAGCCCACAAATTCGATTCTGCCTCTTTTAAGCCTTATCGCCCAAAGGCACAAAGCTGACAAAAGCAGACCAGGTCAGATGAGACGACGACTCGTCTAGACCTCGTTGCTAGGTTACTAACACCACGCTGGCCACTAATGTCGTCCAGGCAATAAGAGACCTCTCTGGACTCGAGCTGGTGTTGGTGGTCCCTTAAAAAAAAATAACGTCTTTTCCCACTCCCTCCAAGAACCCTCGCAGTCGATTTGAACTAACCCCAAATAAGGACACTTTTACACGCGATGATCTGGCTTTGCATTCTTACGGAAATTCAGTAAGTTGTTAAGACAGAAAATACGATTAGAAAAAAAAAAGAGCTCAGCCTACAGAAGCCGATCGATCTGCTTGAGTAGGCTACAGGAAAGGGGACCCGGGCAAAGTAACTACTGTTTTTGGTAGTGATTAGAGGATTCAGCTTCTTTATCTGTAGACTAAGAGTGGTAGATAAACCAGCCTATAGAACCCAGCCTAAGTCACTGGGAAGGGGACCCTGGCAAAGTAACTACTGTTCGTATATAGTAGTGACTACAGGACCCAGCTCCTTTACCTGTAGACAAAGAGTCACAGAATAAACCCAACAAATGCGGTTGAAAAGTAACCGAATTAACTGATTACGGACGAGCAGGCACTGAATAAATCCAGCAAATGAGATTGAAGAATCACGGAATAAACCCCGAATATGGGGTTGGAGAGTCACAGAATAAACCCAGCAGATGCGAGGAGTCACAGAATAAACCCAGCAGATGCGGTTGAACCATAACAGAATTAACATAGCAAATACGGATGAACAGAAACTAAATAACCCAGCAGATACGGTTGAGGAGGCACGAAATAAACCCAGCAGATGGGGTTAAACAGTCGCAGAATAAACCCAGCAGATACGGTTGAAGAGTCACAGAATAAACCCAGCAACTGCAACGCCACAGAAAAAAGAATCTCAAAAATTGCTGCTGCTACAGAACATAACTCTGGGCTAAAGTGATGCAGTTGGAGTGCTACGAAGTTGAGCGAAGAAGTTATCTAAAGGAACTTATTGACTTTACCTGGGTTCCCAGATTATCAACCAGAAGGTCTGGAAGATCGATCAGTCTGGAGCCTACAAACAAAACACAAACCCAAGTTCATCCCACCTATCCTCCAACTCGAACGCAATCAAGAAACACGCCGAAACCATCAGGCCGGGGAGCCAGGTAGGTAGACAGACTTGCCTTCCTCTTAACCGAGCGGCCAGCAAATTTTTTTATTTTATTTATTTATTTATTTTTTTGCTCGTCTTACCCCCTCCCCACGACCAATTCACCCCCTGCTTTTCAGCTATAATGGAGGTGAACACGTTGACTTGGCAGCGTCGTCTCAGGTTGGCCCACCCCCTGCTGAGGGGTGAATGGGATTGAAACGAGCTTTAAGCAGGATCGGACGAGTCTAATTTCAAGTGTCAATATTGAAAGTGAACGCAGAGCCAGAAGCTAAGGGGGGAGGCAACAAAAAACATCGCTGAACAAAAAAAATTGTTGAAAGAATGCAGGTGGTGGTGGTGGTATGCAGATTAGGGGATTGTTGTGTTGGTAAAAGGACCGTCTTCGTTTGCATGAACGATATTGAGATAAGCAACCACCGGCGTTCAGGTATTTGTCGTCCCGTTGTTCCCGTTGATGTTAACAAAGAGAATGTTTACTTGTGTTCTAAAAAGAGCTAACGGGGTGGAGGGGGGGGGGGCGGGGGTGGAGGAGGGAACAATATTAATTTGTCTGTTGTGTTCCGACTGCGGGTGGCCCCGATCGCAAGTCACGTGAAAGATATGAAAATGGCAGAGACCAATTTGGTTTTTTCTTCTTCTCCTTGTTGCCATATGATAAATTACGTACGTACATTTACAAATTGAAAACGGAACGACCTAAATTACAGTTGCGGCATTAAGAGTTAAGTAGTTGTGACGTCATAAAGGGGATAAAATGAGTTACGTTTTTGCCAGGAAACCAACGCCATCTATGGTGGATCGAAACAAATTTAGACGTGATCAGGAGCTTGCTAAGAAACCGTTAGGAGGGAGAGGTGTTGGTGTGGGCGTCCACATACTAAAAAAAAAAAGGCGGGGGGTATCGAAAATAGGCAAAATTAAAAAAAATATATATATATATAATGAATTTTACTATAATAAACAATATTAAAAAAAACCGTTCAATTGCTGGTATAAGCAAGCAGTCAATATTTTTCCTACACCTGCCTCAAAACGACGAAAACTCGAAAAGTCCTGCGTTCCACCACATCACGCCTCCGCCTTACTCACCCATACAGTAAATTATGTAGAATATGAAAATGTAAACTAGTTACAATTTTACTATTTGCTTTTGGAAATTATCAAGTGTCACCGTGACCATGGAATTGCTCAATTCGGGACCCTAGATTCGGTGTCAAGCGGGATCCTCACGATTTCGGGTACCTCGACCAACCGCAGTTTTTAATTTTAAGATTTTATGTACCAAAAAGGCTCCCGGAAGACGGGAGGAGGGAGGGGGGAGGGGGGGGGGGGTCACGTGGCTTAAGTGTCCCAGTGTGCGAGCGCCTAGAGTGTTGGACAATATTAAGACTCTTAAGCCAGCACAAGTCGACAACTCTGAAATGCAGGAGAATTATTTAACGACTATTTGCAAAACGACATTTGAATCGAGGTAAAAATTAAATTTCAAAAATACAAAAGCGATTCGGGTAGGCTGCATTTATAGTCTTCGAAGATTTACGCCAAATCCCCGTAAGATGTTCGGGTAGAATGAGCTTCATGCTTTTATTTTATTTTTTTCACGCTGAGTAATAATAATGTATACTTCGCAGTGTTTCGCGCTATCGCTGCTGCTAGCTATGTGAGATTAAGAACGTAATTACCCGGGCGGTATGTTAATTGATAATGTAATTAACAAAGTAAAATTTTCGACCCGTATTTGAAGCTTCTTCAGGACAACAAAGAATAGCACAGCGACAAGTCAGACAGCGCCTACCAAAACCATCAACCTAATACCTCAAAACGCGAAACTATTGAAGACAGTTTGGCGCCACTTGACGTCACACAATTGTTGTGTCGTCAGGTACGGAGCATCCTAAAGGGCAGAGGTGACGTCACGCTTCGACGAGACTGATGGATATGCAAGGAAATGTGGGACACACCAGCTACAACAATACGGCGATTTCTGAGCGTGCACCGAACAAGCAATTATGTAACAAGCAAGTTTTGTCTTCTGCGTGATAAATGTACAGAAGCAAGACTGGTGAACTAGCTCGTCGAGCTCCTTGCCTCTCTCTTTTGGACATTTTAGAACCCTGCGCCGAATTCGCTGTGGTTGAGAGGTACCAAACTGGGCTTGCTGTGTTTTGGAGGTACTAAACTAAGTTTGCTGTGTTTTGAAGGTACCAAACTGAGGTTGCTACGTTTTGAAGGTCCCAAACTGAGTTTGGTGTGCTTTGGAGGTACCAAACTGAGTTTGCTATGTTTTGGAGGTACCAAACTAAGTTTGCTGTGTTTTAGAGGTACCAAACAGAGTTTATTGAGTTTTGAAGTTACCGAACTGAGTTTGCTGTGTGCATTGGAGGTAACAAACTATCTTTAACAGTTCCCAGTTTTTACGGATTGGATTGATCGTTTTTAAGGTTTTGTATATGCCAACATTTCTGTTGATGACGTCAAGTTAATGTCAGATCAACAAAATAGTGGAATACGCACGTGTAGCTACGCGCTTCTTTGAGCTGAAGAGGAGCCTCAAATCCATGTCGAACATTTTGCAACTATAATTGAAAAGTTTACTCCTTGCAGGAACCTTACGACTGAGCCATTAAAAACTTGGGCATCGGCACCAAGCGTTGGCGACACACTTTAGTTTGCCGCACAACCCAGACAGAAGCCAAATCCCGACAAACGTGAAACACGTGAAACGGAACAAAAACTACCCTAGAGATCATCCTTCTATAATTTCTACACGGATGGGGAAAATAGCGCAACGGTGATTCCGTCAACAGCCGAGGCACAAAAAAGGGCCGAGCAGAGTGTGCCGCCGCACAACCCAGACAGATGCCAAATCCCGACAAACGTGAAACACGTGAAACGGAACAAAAACTACCCTAGAGATCATCCTTCTATAATTTCTACACGGATGGGGAAAATAGCGCAACGGTGATTCCGTCAACAGCCGAGGCACAAAAAAGGGCCGAGCAGATTTGCCAGTCAACCTTTGCGAGGACAATGGGCCCTGGGTTTTTAGTTGCGCCGCACGGCGGCGACGGAGGCGTCAACGCAGGTTGGCCTGACATTTTTATCTCTTTTCAAAATCCGCCACGCCGCGTGCTGCAATTTGGGTAATAATCACGCCAACGGTAATTGGGCCCGATCGAAACTCCTCTTCATTCTTCACAATTCTGCCTCACCCTACCCCCCCCCCACACACAACCCTCAGTCTTCCCACCCCCATTTTTCCATTTCACCTCAACCACCCATCCACCCCCTTATTCTCTCAGCTCGCATCCATTGACAACCAACTAGACCCTTCAACTAACACGCAACCAAAAGTCGATTAGAATGCTAATGCCAGCAGCTTTTGAGCGGTCAATAGCAATGAACTAGGTGAAACCTCCCCCTCATCCCCCCCCCCCAACAAAGCACCCCATGCTCCACAACGACGCCTCCAACCCTTTCTATTCGTGCATTCAGCAAAATAACGGAAACTGTATTTCGAAATTTTTCGTTTGTTGTATTACTCGGCCGTTACTTGGGTGTCCGTTCTGGTGACATTTTTTTTTTTGGGGGGGGGGGGATGTAGGGAAGACTGTATATAAATTGTTAAATTAGTGAGGCTGCCATTTCTGGCAACCTTACCCGGCATTGTGAAGGTTCGCTATGCGACAAGGGTTTTAGCACGACAATTTCATTCGGTTCGTAAGGGCGCCGAAAAACGTTGCTTTGGGGTTTGAAGTTTAGGAGGAGCTAACAACGAACGGCGACGGCCTTTTTAACGTCCTGTGTCGACGTATGAAATTGATACGTGAAGTTCTAAACGGGTTAAAAAACTACATGTGTGCATAGGCCTAACGGAGGGGAGGGGGGGGGAGAAGAGAAGAGGGTAGAGCAACCTATTCATGTGCTTCTCATCATGTGCACACACATTAAAAAAAATCACAGACGTAAAGGGACCCACTAAGTTTTCGCCCTAGAAAATAGTGATATCAAATCCAAAAAAATAGTTACCACCAACTTTTGGTCAAACCGAGAACACTCAAGCTTACTCGCCAAAACTCTAAAACAGCACTAAAACAAGATTTAAAAAAATGCGGTTTAGATTTAAATAAAAAACACAAGGAGCAATATACGCATTCGACGAATTCAAAAAGGAACCTGATATTTCGAAGAATAAAAACTTAAGTCTCCATTTTCAAAAGTAAAAAAGTAAAAGTATACTGGACACAATATAGTACACTTTTCCAATATGGCGGCTCCCTGGCGAAGATTCTGTAGTGTTTTGTCCTGTACTTTTACTTTTTTTACCTTTGAAAATGGAGATAAGTTTTTATTCTTCAAAATTTCAGGTGCCGTTTTTAATTCGTCGAGTGCGCAGTGCTCCTTGTGTTTTTATTGTAGCACTAAAACAAGCCTTTCGGTTGTCTAAGTGAAGCCCAGCGAGTCCGCACAATTTATGCTGTAAATTTAGACATGGGACTGAAATGGAGAATGACGTGTGTGTCAGGGTCTCCAAGCTGTCGAAATATGCTTTTATTGAGATGTTGGGTGGGTATAGCATTGCTTTTACCAATTTGCCTGCACTACAGATTGTGATGTCAGGAGTAGATTTTAAGTTTTTCTAGTGAGCAGATTTCAGCAGAAGTCTAATTCTCAAGATTTACGGGCGAGGTCTGATCTTAACTAACTTAAAACTATTGCACGTGTCTCTGTGGCCCTCGGTCTACTGTCTGTAAGCCTTTTTTTTTTTGGCTACACTCGTCTCAAACAAAATCAACAAATTTGTATACCGGTTGTCCCGAAAGTCAGGGGTCACCCCAAAATCTTCATCCCCCCCCCCTCCCCCCATTCCCATGTGATATTTCAAAGTTAGGTCCACCACCTGCCCTACTTCATAAATGGGTTGATTCCTTCGAGAACGTACCGTCTATGTACACGGTTTCATTATTCATCTACGACGAGTGGCAAAAGTTATTGGGGTAACCCTCACTTTTGGGACACCCAGGGTATCTTTCTCTCTAGTTTGTAACCTTTGGCCTCTTCGAATGGCACTCTCTGCTTTATTAACAGAGCACGTACGCGACTACATCCAAGCCGATATCATCGCACCGCTCCAATACATCCAACACGTTCTCAGGTAAAAACCAACCGACGGTAGATTGTCTTCAGACCTGCCGTCCACCCTCAACATTTATCCTTTTCTTTCCTTTCCTGTACTGGTGCGACTTTGATTCCAGTTAATAATGGGTTTCGAGTTCGGAACAAAACACATAAATATTAAAATTTCTAATAATTCTGCACGTATATATCTCATATCATGAATGCCCACCCTGGTACGTACCGTGATCCCTTCTGAATAATTAATTGGATTTGTAGTGAATGGGAGTTAATACTCGGGGGAATAATACGTCATCCGTCGATTCACCGGCTCCAAATGCCCGTTTGAATCTAAAATAAGCTTATACAGCCAACAAGCTGATTTACAAAACTGCTATAGTGCTGTATTTGAACTCCCATCCCCTCCGTAAACCATATTGGGAGTCTTAGTTTTAAAATCTCCCCGCCCTTCCCCCTTCCCCCCTCCCCCTTCCCTAAAACAGCAGGATTAAAGTAGCACTATCACCGATTAAAAGTAGACAGAATCTGGTAACATCTAGCGCTATCCAGTACTATCTAGCACTATCCAGTACTATCTAGC
>JAHWFP010135401.1:0-34337 GCA_023313725.1 Lithobius niger | reverse complement strand
AGGCCTGTTGCATACGCCTCAGCTGCACTCACGCCGACTCAGCAAGGTTATGCACAAATTGAGAAGGAGCTCCTGGCTTTGGTATATGCATGTGAAAAGTTCAACTACTATGTGTTTGGTCGTCCAATAATTCTGGAAACTGACCACAAACCGCTCCTGGGCTTACAAGCCAAACCGTATGATGCCATGTCTCCAAGACTGCAACGTCTCACTCTGCGCTTACTGCGATATGACTTCGAACTGCGGTACATACCCGGAAAAGATCTCATAGCTGCGGACACTCTCTCCCGAGACCCTGTCGGTGGTGACAGCTTTGTCAGCGAAGATCCGCCACAAGACATCCGTTCGTGCCTACTGGTACAAGTTACAGACACTCGGCTTGAAGAACTCAAAATGGAAATCAAGGCAGACCCAGTTCTCTCGCTAGTATACGAGTACATCTCATCAGAATGGCCTCAGCAGAAGCTAATTAGAGACCCTGAGCTCATGCACTACTACCACATGAGAGATGAATTATACATTGAGGATGGCCTCATCTGCAGAGGGGCAAGATTGCTGATCCCTCGTCTTAGCCGAAAACGAACACTGCAGGCAGTACATTGCGGACATCGTGGAATAGCGGCCTGCAAGGCCAAGGCACGCGAGAGTGTATACTGGCCCAGCATCAACAACGACATTGTTGACATGATCAAGACGTGCATCCCATGCCAACAAAACCAACGTAGCAACAATAAAGAACCCCTGCTAAGCCGTGATCCTCCCCAAAGACCCTGGCAACGTGTAGGCTCAGATTTCTTCAAGTTACAAGGAGGCACATACCTGCTCCTAATTGACTACTACTCCAAATATGTAGAACTGCACTTGATGTCATCCACAACAGCATCACAAACCATACGGGCCCTAAAGTCAACCTTCGCACGACATGGGATTCCCGAAGAATTTGTGTCCGACAATGGTCCTCCCTACGATTCCCAGGAACTAAGAGACTTCTTCAAAGAATGGGGTGTGACACACAATCCAGTTAGTCCCAAATTTCCCCAATCGAACGGCCAGGTTGAGAGGGCAGTTGGCACCATTAAAGTCATGTTGCGAAAATGCATCGAGGATGGCAAAGACTCTTATGTCGCGCTCCTTGACTACCGAAACACGCCTACTGACGACCTCCCATCACCATCAGAGATACTGATGGGCCGCAAGCTTCGAGGATTTGTGCCTATGCCTCGAAAAAATCTGCAGCCTAAATTTAATTGCTCACAGTTCTCGGCTGCCCTGAAAGCCAGACAAGAAGCGCAACAGCACACAGTCAGTGACAAGCGTAGGCCGCTCAAACCACTCCACTGCAATCAACCTGTCTGGTTACAGCGGGGAAAGAGTTGGACGCCCGCCGTTGTGTGTGAAGTAGGACCCGCCCCGCGGTCTTATGTAGTGCGTACCCCAGATGCAGGAATCTACCGCCGCAACAGACTCCATTTACGCCCAAGAATTGGAAGTAATCCAATCGAACCGACCGCCCCACCCAATGTAGAGGACCTTTTCCCTGATGCAGTACCCACTGTAACTTTGCCACGTCCACCTGAAGTGAACCAGCAAACTGGGTCGCAAGCAGGACAGCGAGTCTCTCGCTTTGGACGGCCTATCAATCCACCCGCTAGACTGGATATCTAAATATCCTTCCTCGTTTTTAAGAAAGTGTCTTGCGAATCTGTTATCTTTATTATCATTTTTTTTTATAATCATAATTTTGTAATCCAAACATTACTATCTCTGTAGCCTATTTAGAAGTTTAAGGCCATGCAAGGTCCTAAAAAAAAAAAAAAAAAAAAAGGAGCATGTTACGATGTCGCTTCCGCAACCGGCCAATTGTCGTGGTAAGCTTCCATAGTTGTTATACAGACTGGCCGCAGCAGCAGCAGCGCTAGAGAACGGTTTTTGTACTCAAAATGGATCCGAGATAAAACATGTGCTAACTCTGTAAGTTTGTCTAGGTTTATGTTAAGTACCACAACATAACTGCTTTCACTTTTGTTGGTTCAGCAATTATTCCCTGTGGTGAGAGAACATGTCCAAGATATGTCACTTTTTCTGCAGCAAGTTGGAGTTTCGCTTTATTGAGTTTCAAGTTACCATTTCTTACTATTGTTAGTGCTCAACGTATCAGTTCACAGTGTGTCGCTCTGTCAGGAGTTGCAAGCAGTGTGTCATCGAGATACGGGTTTATATCGTCTTCTCCAGCAAATAAGTTATCGACAGCCCTTTGAAATTCTTCCGGTGCACAGTTCATGTCATACGGCATCACGAGAAATCTAAATCTGTCTGGCGGCGAGATGAATGTTGTTAGGTAGCTGCTGGCTTTGTCAAGGGTTAGATGCCAGAAGGCACATTTCGCATCGAGTAATGTGAATTTTGTTGCTCCAGTGAGGCGAGTAGTTTCTCAGCAGATGGTATCTGGTAATGAGGGCGTTTGATGGCTTTGTTCAGCGGTCGAGGGTCAAGGCAGATGCGGACACCGTCTTCTTTCTCGAGGACTAGCATGCTGTTGACCCAGTCTGTAGGCTCTTCAACCCTTTGGATTATGCCATCTTTTTCCATCTTGAGTAGTTCCTGTTTTACTTTACACTCAAGGGCAGCTGGGACAGTTCTTGGTGCAGCAATGTGTGGCTGGACTTCCTCCTTTAAGGTGATGTGGTACAGCCCAGGCAGACGTCCATAGCCTGTAAACACGTCCTCAAATTCATTGATTATGCCTTCAGGAGTTTCTCCTTACTTGGAAATGCCGCTCGGGTTTGCTTTTCCATTTAGGTTAGCAACTTGTTTCTTTTTGTTTACATTTGGTGATGTACGTTGGATGAGCTTGAAGAGCAAGCATGCAGTTGACCCTAGGATTGGCTTAGCATTTAAGTTTATTACTACAAACTTGAGCGCATGCGAGAGTCCATTTGCTTCACAAAGCAGTGTTGTTTCACCCAGCAATGGCAGATTTTTCCCTGAGTAGGTACTAACTTTTAGTGAAGTTTTGATAATGCGTGGCATCACAGCCCACTGTTTTCATGGCCATGGCATGTGTTTTAGATAATTCTGCAGATTTACACTGTGTTATAACTTCATCAAGGGTGATTTTTCCATCACGCAGCAGCCTCTTTTGTAGAGCTTCGTCCCAGATGGCCTGTATTATACGATCCTTTAGATTCCGTTGTTCGGGTGTCATTTCTGTGTTATTAAAGTCACATTCTTTAGCTTGGATACGTAGTTTTGTTAGAAATTGATCGAAAGTTTGTTCTGGCCCTTGTTTTAATACAAATGAGGCGTGCGTGAGATTTTTGTATGCCTTGAAATGGTCGTCGTACGTAGAGAGTACTTGATCAATTGTGAGCTTGGCGCCTGCTGCTGGCGTTGGGAAATCCAGAGTTTTGTATTTTTCTTTTAGCTCGGTTCCACATACCTGAAGGAATAGCGCAATTTGGATGTCGTTATCTTCCTTGTGGTATTTCAGAGCCTTTAAATATGTGTTGAAGTCAGATTTCCAATTCTTCCAAGATTCGGCTGGATTAGTTCCTGGCTCGAACGCTGGCAGTTGTTGAAGGTTGATTGATGCCATTGTCAATGTCGTCTACGTTACGGTTTCTTCTTGTTGAACTATCTTCTGCTTGGCATACCCATCGAAGAATTTTTCGGCAGGTTACGATTGTGGGAGAGTTCGTCTCGATTCTGACACCATGTTAAGTCCTAACTTACGTAAAGACAATAAAGATGTATGGAGATAAATAACAGCAACACCAGTGGGCTAGTGGTTGTCGGCCATGTTGTGTGTCGTCCGAGACGACCTCTGGTGGCAGGCAACCTATTTAATGCACATGTATAGGCTATACATAACAATTTTTATAAATTAGAAGTATTCCATTCAAGGTTCCAACTTTTGCAACCCATGGTTATGCATGCTAAGTGACAGAACTGTGACCACAACCCCCTTTTAATGAACTTAAACTTAAACAAAATACACGACCAAAGCCAAGCTTGTATGGTTGGATGAGCAGAGACAGTTCACTGCTTGGCAGAAAGTATTTTGTCATAGGCTGCCTTCCAGCCATAACAGATCTGGCTTCAATCACATTATGAGGAAGCCGGTTCCAGTGGTCAATCACGCGATATGAAAAGAAGTGCTTCCCGACATTGGTGTTCACACGTGTGCGTTGTAACTTGAGGCGATGTCGATGAGGCGATGTTGCTGGTCTTTAATAAGTTGAGGGCTCCATACCTGAATGCAGTATTCAAGGTGTAGCCTGATGTATGAAGTGTAGAGTGTTTTAAGGGAGGTGGTGCTGAAGAAGGAAAAATGCTTCTTGATGCGGCCAAGCAATAGCACATTGCTTGGTGACCTTAAGATTTGAGGTAAACGTCACACCAAGAGATTTGGCCTCAAGGACTACAGGGAGCTGCTCAGTACCAAGAAAATAGGCAGCATGGAGGTTATTGGGACCAACATGAAGCACTTCACACTTGTTAGCATTGAACTTCATGCCATTGTTCAGGGCCCAGTTATTGATCTGGTTAAGATCCTCTTGGATGATGGCACAATCTTCGGCATGAGGAGTTTTCTTGAACAACTTGTCATCGTCGACGAAGAGACTACATTGTGATTTAGCAAGGTCAGGAAGATCATTGATAAAGAGTAGGAAAAGCAGGGGGCCCAAAACTGTTCCCTGTGGAACACCACTGAGAACAGGGGCCCAGTCTGAGGCACGTCCTTCATAAACCACTCGTTGTTTGCGGTCCGAGTGAAAACTAAGCCAGTGTAGTAGGTTGCCAGTGATACCAAAGTTCTCGAGTTTTCTGAGAAGAAGGCTGTGGGGAACAGTGTCGAAGGCTTTTTGTATATCGAGGAGAATAACGTTGCAGGGGATATGGTCATCAACAGCGTTTGGCAGATAGCCAAAGAACTCAAGAAGATTGCTTTGACAAGAGTACCCCGCACGGAAACCATGCTGCCTCCCGCTGATCATGCTGTTAGTTTCACATTAGTTGTAGAGTTGACTTTTAACTAGCTTCTCAAGGAGCTTAGCCACTTGAGATGTCAGGCTGATGGGGCGATAATTTTTTGAACTTTGGCGGTCGCCGGCCTTGAAGATGGGGATAATGTTGGCATTTTTCCAGTCATCGGGAACGATCGCTTCATCAAGAGACTTCTGGAAAACAATGGTAAGCGGTGTAGCAATAGTGGCAAAGCAAGCTCTAAGCATGGCACAGTGTATGTTATCTGGACGAGGGGATTTAGAAGGGTCGCAGTCCTGCAACAGGCGGCGCACAGTGCATTCACTGACGTTTATAGCTGAGAGTGCATTAGTTTGCATGAGCACGTCAGGTAATTGTGTAGGTCCAGCATTATTGAAAACGGAACTGAAGAATTGGTTCAGTTCGTTGGCGACATCTTGGGGATTGGTGACAGTAGGTATTGGTGACCAACTTCATCATTTTTTTAAATCAGTAGTATTGCATTCAAGGTTCCACCATTTGCAACCCATGGTGACTAAGTGACAGAACTGTGTTGACAATCCCGTTTTAATGAAACTTCGTCATTTTTATAAATTAGAAGTATTCCATTCAAGGTGCTAAGTGACTTCACCGCGACTTGCACCACCCAAGGACCAGAATACAATACGAACAAGATGCACCCATTGATTGTGAGAAGATGGACCAAGAACGGCATGATAGGAGAATTTAACGTTAGGGCAGAAAACAAGGTGATCTTGAAATGTTCTTATAAAATTAAACGTCATTTGAGGTTGAAAGTAAAAACCAATATATTGCACTCACCGCCTTAAGTCTGAGCTTGCATTGGGTCTAAATGTTTGATGCACCTGACTGCGCATTAATTTAAACCCTCATAAAAAATAGGCTCCTTGGTACCAGCTCTCGCTCTGCTAAAGCACGTAGTAGGTCCACGAATGCAGTGGTTATGTTCACCAAAGGGAAATTCTTGCCTGAAACAAGTATTTAAAAATGATATCGTTTACAACAAAATGTCAAGCAAACAACTTCTTAATTTTAGACTCTGTATTAAAACAGTTATTGTTGTCAACTACAAAATGCAATTTAATACTGAGTATGGAACATAATTCTAGTTAGTCAACTTGTTTCGTACCTATTGGGGTTTAGCATAGACAACATTACGTAAACATCCTAACGAGTTCTCTAAATTTATATTGATGTAACTTTAAAAATGCATATCTACGCTCGACATATTCAAATGATTGCAAAATAGGTTACCGGTTATAATAGGAATTTGAATTCTATTACTTCTAGCTCTGAAGGTTTTTAGGTGGCACATCTCACACATACTCTGCGGTTGCCTGCAGAGATGTTCACTCAAACTTCCAGAGACAGTACCCCGACTATACTAAGGTTTACTTTGTAATGAATGCAACAGGCACGACAGGTGAGGAGCAGCAACGGTTACTTGCAGCGTGTCATGAGTCTGGAAACCATGACGCTTGATTGGCTTACAGCAAAGCATAACAGACACTGTAGTGCTTGATACTAATGAGGCTTACTTCTTATTTGTTAGGTTTCAGTTATGTTGCATGCATTAGGTTGAACTTCACTCAACAAGATGCTATATTTTCATTTGACAGCAAGTATCGTTAAGCTGCTTTAAGCTAAATGCTGTTCGTTGAATACTAATTATGTTATGCATGGCTTGATTTGTTTGTAACTTTTTACCCAGTATCTGCAATGATTTGCTTCACACTGTTGCTAACATAAATAAAGTCTGTGATGAGACAACTGACCATTACAATATTTTCATCCTGATCATTGTAATTCAAATGGCAGCTTCAATACGCAACAATTATCAACTTATTTACACACTTGTTACATACTATTTGGTACATTAAAAAATGTCACAATCCTCAGTCTGCAGGTCACATGTTTGCATCTTCTAATACTATAACATTCTAAAACTTCAACATTAACTTCTTAAAACATTACCACAGCTCTATCTTTGGAAGTGTTGCTCGATTCTAAAGTTACCCCTTTAGCAAATAAAGGACACTTCACTGAAGTAGGGATGTACTGCGTGTTTGAGGGACATCAGAGACGTTTCCTTGAATGATTTCTCATCTTCTTCGACACGGCTCTACTGAAAATGTGGATTAACAGCCTTACACACGGCCTATAGTTGCAAAATCCATCCTATAACCTTTACACCCAATTACAACAACCTACGTCCCTTTCCGTCGCCTAAACAGATTGCCCTTCAAATAAGGATAAATGCAGTGTGCATCGTGTCCAGACACTGGAAATGCAGAGTGCGCAGCTAAGGTGCCACAAGGTGCGCAGACTTTTCGAAAAGTACGATGGAGCTAAGCAGAACAACGACCATGGTAACAACAGTTACAACTTTGTAATGGCAGCATTACAGTGTTCACTAGTGCCTTCTAACTGGACTATATCAGTGGTTACACCGGTTTTTCAAAAAAGGTGACCCGTGTCTTGTGGTCAATAACAGACCAATCTCGTTAACCTGCATTGCTTGCAAACTAATAGAAAAAATAACTGCAGAGAGGATTAGAAGCTTTCTTAGTGGGCATTGCCAATTTAAAATTCAATTTGGCTTTCTTCCAGGCCGATCTACTATTATCCAGCTGTTGCGTTGTATGGATTTCTGGACGCAGGCCATGGATACTGGAAGTTCATTCCATATTGTGTATCTAGTTTGCTAAGGCCTTTGATAAGATCTCGCATGCTAAACTTTTATATTGTCTTAATAATATAGGCATTGGTAGTGAAATTATACGTTGGATCGAAGGTTTTCAGGGAGACAGAACTCAATGGGGGAAAACTAACAACTGCATCTCAGACGCAATGCTGTAACTAGCAGAGTGCCACAACGAGCCGTGCTTGGCACACTGTTGACTGCTATATTTATTGAATAGGGCAAGGCAGCATAATGGTTAGCATGACCATTTCATGTGCAAGAGGTCCCTGGTTCGATCCTGACCTCAGCCACCCCTGGTATTTTCGGGAAGAGAAGGGCCCTGTGATACCTCGTACTCATGTCGATTGTGGCATGTAAAAGATCCTAGGAATTTCCGATTGAAATTAGCTAGCAAAATTGTCCCTCTCTCCTTCTGGCACCATGGCTTCGGCTGAGAGCGCGGCAAACATACAGCTATATTTATTGACTCCATAACAGTGCATGCGGGTAATAACTCTTGTTTACTTATTTGCAGAAGATTCTAAGCTAGATGCATTCGTTTAAATGCTATTGAAAACTGTAGTGTATTTCAGTTTTCAATAGTATTTAAACGAATGGCATTGGATGCTATAAATGTGTGGTCTAACAACTGGCTACTTCCTCTTTCTGTAGAAAAGTGTGTTGCTATGTCCTTTGGTGCTTCAAAATTTGAAAGTTACATAAACTTAACGGTGAAGGTTTAGGTTCAACATGTCGGCGCACAGATCTGGGTGTAATAATCACTAACGACTTAAAATTCTCAAAGTATTACGCTTCTAAAGCATTTAAAAGGGCTTATTTATTACGCCGTTGCTTTCCCCATAGTGATGCTAAATTTAATATCAATTAGCTCTCACTCACAAAGATCTCTATACAGACTGTTTCGCCCTTGTTTGGGCTCGTCAGTAGAGAATACTTTGTGGATGAGAGCTAGGCTACGCTTGCTAGGGCAAATGACAATGGCGAAACGAATACGGTAAGTATTCTCTACTGATGAGCCCAAACAAGGGCGAAACAGTCTGTCTAGAGATCTTTGTGGGTGAGAGCTAATTGATATTAAATGATCAATTGGTAAAAATTGTACTAGGCCCGGGTATCAGCCATTCAGTAGAATGGAGCCCAAACAAGCAGACGATTCTGCTATTTCGCTTGCTGAAACCGTATTCGTTTCGCCATTGTCATGATGCTAAATGTCTGATAAATGCTTTTAAGATCTACGTAAGACCAGTTTTTTGAGTATGGATTGAAGAGTTAGAACCTATATTTAACGAAGGATAGTCGAAAAATTAAAAGTGTGTACAGGAAATTCACAAAGTGCATACAGGGCGGTCCACAAAAACTGACGACGCAACATTTTTAAGTCCAACTTTTCTAGTTAGCACCCTCAGAACCAGGAGAGGAAATAAATCAAATCTAATGAAACAGGAATATTTCTGCCTCTCCTGTTTCTGAGGGGTGATAACTAGAAAAGTTGGACTTAGAAAATGTTGGGTCGTCAGTTTTTTGTGGACCACCCTGTACCTGGCTGGTATAAATTAACTTATCTTCAGCATTTGGTCAAACTGAACTTAGAAGAATCATCTTATAGATCGACATCACTGCCGTTTTACTTTGGTTTTTGGGGAAAATACTCAACAAAAATACGCAACACCAAAAGTCGGTGGCCAATTTTCTGCCACCTTCTTCATGCCAAGCCCAGAGTTCTGTTCACAACAGCAACTACAAACGTCAACGGAAAATACAAATTTGAATTTGGCGATTTTCTCAGTGGGACTTGGCTCCTAAAAAGCAGCACTAGCTGTTGGAGGTAGTGCCCTCTTCCTGTGACGTTGTAAGGAACGGTTTCCATTGGATTTCGAGTTGGTGTATCAAGTCTGGGTTGGCAAACTGCATATTTTTGGGTACGCAGGTGCTTGCTCATTTAGCAGTAGGATTTTGTTTTCTTTGCAGTGTAGAATAGAAAGGGATTCCAGTGCTCGCAGATGATCTTCTTTTGCAAAGTTTGAATGCAGAAGCACTTTCGTGCTTTCCCAGTCTATGCTGTGTTGGGTCTTAACACTGTGTGCTGCAATGGCGCTTTTCTTCAGGTCTGCGTTGGCTGTTACTTGCATATGCTCCGAGATTCGTTTACAAACTCTGCGTTTTGTTTCTCCTACGTACCCCCCTGGGCAGTCTTTGCAGGGGACCCAGTAGACGGCCGACCTGGTGGTATGTAGCTGCACAGCTGCTCTGGGCTTGGCCTGAAGAAGGTGGCAGAAAATGGGCCACCAAAATTTGCCTGAGATTTACAGACTTTTTGGTGTTGCGTATTTTTGTTGTGAGTATTAGAAGAATCACTTGAATGCAGGCGACTTATTATAGACGTATGTACCCGTTATAAGCTGCTCCGTACTGAAATTTATCCGGGCGAAGGTCCTCCACTTATTCATACCAAAACAAATTTTACCTGGGGCCACGCATGGAAATTTGATTGGAAGAGGGCAAAGACCAATATTAGACATCACTACTTCATGCCTCGTGTAGGGCAAATGTGGAATTCTCTGCCCCAGAATGTGGTAGCTACCCCAAATGTGTTTTTATTCAAGAATAAGCTTAGACATCATTTAATTGACAAAAAAAATAAATATCATTTTACTTGACTCGGGATACCATTACCTAAGTTTTGAACTTTTATACTCATTACGTAATCTAGGCAGTGCAGATAGCTATCAAATGGTATCCTGCTATGTCCTATTCTCATTTGTAGAAAAAACATTTATTATTATTATCACTACCTTCAAAGGCCAACCGTTTTTGGAAACTTGGCGGGTATTTCTACCAGTTTTGGTTTTGGTCTTGGTCTTATTAACATTATACGTATAATTATACACAACTATGTATGGAAGTGAGTATTACACGAAAGAGCCATGCAGATCGTTGGTCTTTGAAGGGCTCAATCCCCAAGAGATGAAAGTTGGCTTCTCTGGCGTGCTCGCAGCTACCTTTCTATGGTGCATGCGCGTGGGCCTCTATATAAGGAGTTGCCTGTCAGCTGAGTGTCATTCTTTCTTCCACTCAGGGTCTACCTTGGTGACCGAGAGGGGAGGCCCGGTGGGCCAAGGTAATGTATGTTTTCATAAGGGAAATAGAAACCACAAAATCAACCAGCTGCACCTGGTATTTAGGACTTTCTATGTGCCATGAAAACATCCATTACCTATTATTTTACTAGCAGACCTTATCCCGTGGAGGTGGATACCAAGGTGCTGGAGCCCGTGCTGCGAGCAGGCTGCCCCGGAGTTTACATAAATAACCCGTGAATCGGTCAGTGCAGGCGAGACGGTTGGAGTCAGAGGCTGGCGAGATCCCCGAAGGAGGGGGACAGTGACCGTGTTCCGGGCCAGGCGATGAAGAAAATGGGCATGCAAACATGACAATTTTCTCATTACCTGTGAGGAATCTTGATCCAAGTTGAACTCTAGAATCGGAGTCTTATGGAGGACGTGTGCAAACCGTAGCTTAAGAAATGGCGTCCAGCGGAGAGACTCCACAAATCAGGAATCTGTAACTTGGAAGGGTGGACAGAGATCAGGCCGTAGATTGATCAAACGGTGAGACTGGCTAGAAGATCGGCAGCAATCTAATGGAAACGTTCAGGTGGACGAGATGTATTCTTGTCTTCTTGGGAGTAAATGTTGACAGATGAGCAGGGCTTGTGCGAAGGACAAGCCATTGAACGACCTCGTGGTTTCTTCGTCAAATGAAGTCCGATAAGAGAAAATGCAAGGGTAGGGCTCAGAAGCCGAGTTCCACTCCTTTAGCCTGAGCATGGTGGACTGCGCAGGGAAAATCTCGGATAGAAAGTCCAGATTGTTGTACAAGTTTGGTGAAAAACTGGGACAAAATTAGATGTCGACAAACAGTCAAACTGAACATGGTGATAACAGAAACGGATCGGCGGATGAGGTGGCCGACAATCAGTTGGTGACAGCCAAGTCAGCAGTTTGGTGCAGAACAGAAACGGCCTCCCAATCTGTGGTTTGGCTGGGGAGACAGGGGTGACTGAAGCCGAAGGAGGCTATGGTCGTAGGAAAGGAGATGGAGACTCCGTGGCAAGGGTGGAATAGTCTCGTTGTGGTGAAGCTTCTTGCTGAAGACCGACGTTTAAGGTGGGAGGAGCTCGAGGTGAAGCCAGGTGCCTGTGAATGGTTTCTTCGGAGAACGGGAAGCAGGAGATCGGAGTTACAGAGTTGCGAATGTGAACGACTGAAGACGGAGTTATAACCGTAGGTGACCGAAGGAAGAAATTGTGTCCCTAACCTCAACTGTTTACCAGGTCCACGGCTCATCCGATTGGGGCAACGGGTCGGACCCTCAGTCCATGTGAAGCTGGTCGGAGGCAGCGACGGACCCCTCCTTGCTTTGAACCTGGAAGGTTGAAATGTCAGTGAGGCCAAAAAGAAGAGGGGCCGAATGCCTTGGAGCAAAAGAGGATACAGGTCTGCTGTAGCGGTTTAGTAAAAGAGGTGCTGTTTGGGCAGCTCATGAGTTCTATAGAATGGTGTGCGGGATAGAAGAGACAGCAGCCGCGGGCATGTCAGGAGGAAAACCGGAGACCGGGGACAAGAGTTGCTAGACAACGTGAATCTTCCATGTGGGGCTATGGCTTCCTTGGATGTTGCAAGGGGACTGAAGGGTGTTGAGGACCGCAGGTCGAGGCTCGGGGAGACCGTAGAGTGAGGATGAAGTTAAGAAAGAGTTGTGCACTGTGAAAGGGTCCATGGAATAACTGGCAGGTTCCTGTAAACAGGAGATGGATGCCATGAATTAATAGTCACTGACTGTTGTCTTCTTGGGTGTTCAAAGCAGACAAGGATCTGGTGTATCGTGGGACAAACCTAGATGGTTGTCAGATTCCTGTCGACTAGTGGCCGGACGCAGGTGACCGGAGACATGGAGTCGTGGAGTAGCAAGTGTATGTCATGATTCCATGGCTCCCTGTATTATCCCTGACAGACCCGAGGGTCTGGAGGATCATGGAGTGTGGGCCAGTGAGGGGGTGGGGCACCTAAAGTGGAAGACGTGAAACACGGTTGGTGCTTGCGAAGACAGGAGACAAGAGTGAACGTGAAAGCTTCGACTGCATGGCATAGCCGAAGTACTTGTGAGTGTCCCAAGGAGACTCTGAGGGGGAGGGGGTCGTTAAAAAATTGAGGCTTCAATAGCTGAATAGTTGGCAGGATACTGCAAGGGTGTGGTGGCCACCGCTTGTGAAGACAGTCGTTGAGAGACGAGAGGCAGAAAACGGGACGGATGTCAAGCCTGTTTAGTATAGCTGCGGGCTCTTCGGCTGACCCGTGAAGACTCAAGGGACTGGGAGTCCGTGAAAGGAGGTACGAGGGAGGCCATCCGAAGATAGAGGGCTGTGTTACAGTAAATGCGTAGCGGTCGTCACCTGTGAAGACGTCGTAAAGAGAGACACGGAGACCAAGACGGAATGAAGTAAAAGGTTTCTGTACGGTTGCCAGTGCTGTAGTGTGGCAGTGCTTGCAGGTATCCGTGCATGTGAAAACACAATCAAACCGAAGGGCAAGCTGGTAGAATAAACGGGGTGGACAGTAACCCGCGGTATCAGAACAGGAGACTGAATCGCGATTGGTGGTCTTGTTAGTCTTCAAGCTACGAGTGTTGTCTGAATGCTTGGTTCGTCGGTGCTCCTGTATTTCGGCGCTTGCCGGAGTCCGTGTGTGTAAAACACGATCAAACTGAAAGAGCAACCCATCAGGTGAATCAGGGAATCTGTGGTCCCTAAAGGAGGGGATCTCATTTCAGTTTGTAGTCTTGTTGGTTGCCGAGACCCGGGCGTCATCCGAATGCTCAGTTGCTCGGATGACTGTGTTGCTTGCAATGTTCTGGTGCTTGCAGACTCCGTGTGTGTAAAGACACCACGAAACAGAAAGAGCAAGCCGCAAGAAGAATCAGGGGATCGATGGTCCCCAAAGGAGAGGCCGAATCTTGGTCGGTGGACTTGTCGGCCGTTGACAGTCGTCAGAATGTTCGGTTGCTTGATCGTCTGTGCTGCGGTGTGCTGGTGCCTGCAGGAGTCCGTGTGTGTGAAAAATACAACGAGGAGCAAGTTATAAGAGGAAACCGGGAATCCGTGGTTCCATAACAGGAGATCGAATCTCAGGCGGTGGCCTTTTGAGTCTTGGGTGTCATCCGAAGGCTTGGCTGCTTGGCCGTCCGTGCTGCCATGTACTGGTGACCGCAGGAGTCCGTGTGCGTAAAGACAACGCAACTGGGAGAGCAAGTTGCAAGAGGAATCTGGGAATCCGTGGCTCCATAAGAGGATACTGAATTTCGGTTAGTGGTCTAGTCAGCCTTAGAGTCTTGAGCGTCGGCCGAATGCTTGGTTGCCTGTGCTGCTGTGTTCTGGTGCTTGCAGGAGTCCATGTGTTTAAAACACAATGAAACTTTAGAAGCAAGCCACCAGAAAAATCCGGGAATCCATCATCCCACAATCTTGGTCGGCGGCCTACTAGTCTTTAAACCCCAAGCATCATTTCCGAATGCTTGGTTACTCAGTCGTCTATATAGTGCACCAGCGTGTACAGGAGTCCGTGTGTTGAAAACATCACCCAGCTGAAGGAGAAAGCCGCTGGGAGAATAGGGAATCCGTGGTCCGAAAGGAGGAGGAGACCGAACCTTGGTCGGTGTTCTTGGTAGTCGTCGAGCCTCGAGCATTGTGTCCAAATGCTCAGATGCCCGGTCGTGTCTTGTAGTGTACCAGTGCTTGCTGGAGCGTGTGAGACACAACGAAACTGAAGATCAAGTTACAAGAAGAATCCGAGAATCCGTGATCTTAGCAGAATAGACCGAATCTTGGTCGGTGGTCTCGTTAGTCTTCAAGCCTCACGCTGAAGCGCACGGGCGCAGAAATTCGGAATCCAAGCAACCAAGGAGTCCGACGTGAAAGAGTCAAGAGGAACCAACGGTCGCTCGTTGTGGCTCAAGAAGAATCCGGAGTCCGCTTGTAGAGATCCTTTTCTTGGAGAGCAAAAGAGAACAAACGCACGCAGCGGTGCCCTAAGAAGAAAGAATGACGCCCAGCTGACAGGCGGCTCCTTAAGTCGAGTCCTACGTGCATGCGCCGTAGAAAGGGAGCTGCAAGCATGGCAGAGAAGCCAACTTTCATTTTTATGGGACTGAGCCCTTCAAAGAAAGGAAATGCTATTAAAATAGTAGGTAATGGTTGTTGTCATGGCACATAGAAAATAGTTTTTATTTATCCTAAAATACTTACCTTCCTAATTAAAGCTATGTTCAAAAGTATGTTCCATGCCCAACCAAAATCACAAAACTAAAATGCAACCTATCTGGTCCCCACTGGGGTGGCAAACCCACATTCCATATATAATTGATGCCAACTTGTTCTCCTCACTTTTGTTTCATGGTATCAATCTGAAGGTTTGACCAGTGGCAACAGGGGGTGGATTCTCTAAGGGTAAGTATTTTAGGACAAGTAAAAACTATTTTTATATTTAAAACCTAGTTTTTACTTTCCTCATAAAATACTTTCGAATTTACAGATGTATTTGTCCAATAGCGTGACAAGTCAAACCCAGAGCAGTGCCAAAGTAACAAAACATAAAATGCACTAAGATTAAACATAGGAACAGATGAACGGTACTAACCCTTCCCATGGCCTTCATTCAACCGTTTCCTGGTAGTCGAGCCACAACGTTGTCTGCTGATGAAGCTACCGAAAACTTCCAGCAGCCACTGGCACATTTCGAAAATTGTGGCTGATAAATATTTTATGGTTTCTCCAGGAACAAGCGGTCAGGATTTCGTCCAGTAGTATCCCAGCCGCAAATACCAAAGCATTTCATGGGCACAAACAGAATCCGGTGGAATCACCTGACTTGGATTGTACTCATAAGCTTTCTTGATGACTTCACAAATTCATAGTGCCACCATATGGAGGTGACACCAGTTCTTTGCAAGGTTGTCTAGAGTTCTTATCGTTTGGAGAACAACAGAGACCATTGTCATCCCCTCTTGGCCCCTCCATCATCTTGGTTCAATTTAAAACCAATGGTTTTCCAGGTGCTTTATGGCTTCAAGATAGTGCTCTGATTGGCACTGTTCACTCTCGAGGTCAAACCTTCCCAAAAGTGGCGAAAGTACATTCACCGTGACGAGTTCCGAGAGCTCCTCCAGCCACTAACATTTCAACCTGAAGTTTGGAGGCAGCAAAAAAGTCACCTTGCTGTCTCTCTTTGCTTCACTTTGTCTCTCACAAGCACCTCTAACTCCCCTTGTCTTGTCAATATAGCTAGAGCTAACAGGAAAACTATTTCTGGGTCAGATTTAGGATTGAAGCCTTCTGAAATGGGTTTTCTGGCTCTCTTGACAAGCTAGACAACAGAAAGGGCACATCCCAGGCACGGCAGAGATTGTTGGTCTTTGGTCTTTGCACACTGAATGCTTGAACCAAACCTGAAATGGTCAAGTGAGATATTGTTTCGTGTCCACCCACCAGGGAGAGGACAGAACCGATAACGGACATATAACCCTTTATGGCCGACGTCGACAAACCTTCTTGGAATAAGGTCTCAAGGAAAGGGTTCCGCGCCTTGTAAGTCCATCTGTTAAGGGCTTATGAAAATATCTCTCTCTATGGGGTTTCTAAGTCTAGAGTACTTTCATTTGTGTACTCATGCTTTACTGTTTACTGCTTATATGTGCTGGGCCTGTTATTCATGCAAGATGGTAGAGCCAGGATGTACATTTAATAGGATTCTCGGTTGGGTTTACGCCTTTGGTTGGTGTCTGCATAAATGTGGGTAATTTTGCATTGTGTGGGATTCCAATTATAGATGGGTTTTATTCTAGGGATGCTTTGGTTGAAGTTTTTCTTGGCGGGAACTTTATTGTTTTGATATTGAGGATTTCTTTTACTTCACCTCATAGGCTTTGGTTGTGGAGTCTCTATGGCAGTGCAGCATTTTGTCTATGACTTCAGAACATAATTTTCCAGTTTGAGAATGCTCCACGCATGAAAGTGCAGCATTTTTGGGTTTGGATGAAGGGTCCCACCATTTGTGTAGCGAGAGTTCTTTCTGAACTTGGAAGGCAATTAATTGGCCTGCCCTTATTGGGCTCCACCAAGATGACGAACCACGGAGCCGACGTCCACCACAGGGCGAGCAGGATGAAGGTTCCCTTGGACTCCTTGATCTTGTCCAGTACCACTAGAAGAAGGTAGGCATGTAGACCTGTTCATGAGATGTTCAGGCTGTCCGTTGCCCATGCCTGGTCACTGGGAAGGGCGAGACGAAGATGCTGATTTGGGTGTTGGTTCAGATTGCAAAAAGGTCCACATGTGGAGTTCCCCAGTGTGGGAAAATTATTCTGCACAGTTAGCACAGTTGCTACTCAGTCGCTGGTACCAGATCCTTCCCCGACAGTTCATCTGCCAGAACATTGAGCTTCCCAGAGATACATCTGGGAAGGGTATAGTGCTGATGGAGGTACATAGTTTGACGAGCTTTTGAGATCACGACCTATCCCCCCCCCCCCTTCCCATCTTATGTACAAAACAAGTGAAGTATCATCCATTGTGACACTGATGGTTTGCTATTGGACAAGTTGGAGAGTGTTGGATGTCATAGCAAATGGCCCGCTGCTCTAGGAATTTGATGTGCAAAGTTCTTTCATCTTTGCCCCAAACGCAGGTGGGCACCCCAGCCTAGGTTCAGGCCATCCGGTGCTGGGTGTTGAACAGGGACTCCCGCCGAAAGGCTGCAGCTAGCATGCCCACCATTTCATGGTATCCCAGGAAAGGTTGTCAAATGAATCTGTCTTGTCAAATCTACCTGACCATCCAGGTCTCCTTCCTGAACCATTGGAGGATATTGGCTCTCCACCGTCCCATAGATACTAGCTTCGCAAAAGAGTTTAACTGACAGATGATCTTTTAGATGTTTCTGGCCATTTCCTTGCTCAAGTTCTGGAAGTCGTGAATAGATGCCATCAGGTTCCGAATCATGTCCTCAAATGGCTTGGCCAGAAACGTCTTTAAACTGAACTCTACGGCCAGGAACTTGACTCGCTTAGCATTGCGGGTGAGAGGCACATCTTTCATAGTTTCGAGAGGCAGAAATGAAGGTCCCTGTAGTGCACCTTTTATCTCCTTTTTTCGAATCAACCAGTCATGGAAGTATTCAGAGGCGAAGACGTGTTGGGCCGCGCATCACATCACAGGGAAGCACTTCGAAGTAGAAAACCACTCCTCTCGAAACGAACTTGAACAGATGGAAGACGACGGGTAAAGTGGAACATGGAAGTAGCATCTTCTAGATCCAGTGAGATGGTAAACTCTCCTCTTTTTAAAGATTCTGTAACTGAGTCCAGTGTTTCCATTTTGATATGCTCCTTTAGGATGTACTTGTTGAGACAACGCAGATTGGAGGTGAGGCAAGATCCCCCTGTTCTTCTTCAAGGTGATCCTCGCTGTACTGTAGAATCCTTTTGTTGGTTTTTGGGACAGCATGTTCACCCCTGTAGCAGAAAGTTTTCGACTTCTGCGTGGAGCAATGGATCAATGGGGCTTCGTCTTTAGAAAGCAGCCAAGAAGGAAGGCCCGTGATTAAGGGAGGAGGATTCACCAGAGGAGGGATTTTTTGTACTTCACTACCAAGAGGACAAATGCATCCGAAGTGATTTCCTGCCAAGACTTTAGTTTTTTGACGCGCACCCAACTTTAGCCATGGTGCCATTCCTGCCAAGACTGCTATTGGCACCTCAGCCTGACGGTGAAGGGGTTCAGGCTTTGTGACTGAATAGCAACTGCTTGTTGGGGGTTTACTGCCATCCCTTCCCTTCTGACTAGAGTATTTCCACTTCCCAGATGAGCCTCCTCTACACGACAGAGGATGGCATCGAGAACTTCTTTTTGGCACTCTTAGTGCATGTTGCCCCTAGAACCTTACAGTTGCCCTCTGAAGAGTTTCTTGGTGTTCCAGAAAACATGGAAATCTTCAGGCAATCACGAAATGAATCCCTCCCAAATGAACCAACATTGTACTTTGATGGCAGGGTAGAATGTTGGTTCTCCTTAATAAGTTCCAGTGCAAGTCCAATGAGCTTGCCATTGAAGCGGTAAAGTGAAGAGTGTATTGGGAGATGCCTTTGATGGCGATTGCGTTCGATTGAAGAATGGGATTGTAAATTGCCCTAACTTCAAATGAAATTGAATCTTCGTAGAAAGATGCTTTTTTCAGCATGAGTGGCAGTAATGAAAAAAGTTTTCATTCCTAGTTTCAGTTGAGTTTTCAGGTAGGTCCTCAGGGTGGCCGTAGTTGCCGAATAAGTAAGTTCTGCTTGCGAGCTAGCTATGAGGCTCAATCTTGTCAGTTCAAAATACTACCCACGTTCTTGCTCCTCAAACTGCGAAGTCCATTCTTCACCGTAGGTTGCTGTATCTAGAAGGAATCCATTTCCATTTTTTTCCTCTACCATAAGGAATTCTGCCTTCTTAAAGGTTGGCTAACTCCCAAGGAATCTACCATAATTAAGCAAGAATCTGAAGAGCACTTGAGACTTAGGCAGAAACCTCACAGATTCCAATTTGGTGTAGGTAGTGTCGGAGGGTTGGCTTCATCAGGAACAATCTCCAGTTACTTCTTGCTAAATGTGGATGGAAGGCAGTGGCATGTCACGCCCACCAATTTGTCTCATTCGAGGTAACGAGAGTCATCCTAATCTGATCTTGTGTTCCTGCTTCCTCTGAAAATCGGGAAGGAGCTCTGGAATATTCGTTGCTCCACGTCAGTCCTCGAAGTAAATGAAAACAGTTCAAATCCTGACACTTCATCCAAGTTACACAGCATGCTTAAGGACTGGGGGGGGGGGGGGGGGGGAAGAGAAAGAGCAATGTAACCAAGTTAGGCCATGGCCAGGTGACACAATGATGACAATGTGAAGGTGTAACTGTGGGATGAAGTTGCTTTAGTTACACGATGGTGAGGAGACACGGTGATGCTGTTGCACGGTGATGCCGTGACACTGTGATGCATCTGACACTTGTGACGCTGGTTATGACCCCCCCGAGATGATGTGGTCCTGCTAGGTTAGACGACTACATGCTCTGACCATTGTGACGCGAGCTTCTGCTGGCCTACAAGTAGTCAGAAATAGAGGCAGAGGACTTATGGCTTTTAACCTATCTATCTGAACTCTGTGGTATAACGACCAGGGCACTGACGGCTCGTCACCAGCTCCCCTAGCATCACCACCTTCCAGCTACGATTACGCCTACCATCAGAGCATATATTGAAGTCAAAGGGGGACGTAAACCATTTAGACCCAGTCTTCATACTACTTATCTAGTCTGTATTCTGTACTACTGTCTTGTCACAATATTTCTTCGACTTTGAAGCCAAGTCCGTATTCTTATGCTTATCCTGTGACATCGATGGCTTAGCTCGTTTGGACGGTACAGTCGCAGCAGATGAGCTTTCTTAATGCCTGGATGGTGAAGCAGCCGTTGTGTCCGTACATGGGAGTGGGGAGGATTGATGGTTCAAAGGGTACACTAGTTTTGTGAAAGTCTAAATCCACTTCAACTACTCTAGAAAGACATCAGGCAAAGAAAAATTGGTGACCATGAAGTCGTCAGAAGTGCAGTGTCCTTGTTGCTTGATTGCTCCCTCCTAGATAAAGCTTGCGTCGTCTGCTGTTAAGCGGGGTCGTTTGGTTGCGGTCGGTTTGAGCGCTGGAATCGGCAACGTTGTGATATCTTTTCCACAGAACTCGAAACAGGTTTTTCCTTTATTTTCAAGGGTGCTAAATAAGCAGAATTTGTTGAGTTTATGATAGGTGGCTGCAACACATTTGGAAATAGCATCTAAAACAGCAGGACTGAGAATGCTTGCATCATCATTTGAGTGTTCCCAGCGGAACTGAGAATGCCTGCATCTTCTATCCTGTGCTGAGAATAAAGTCCGAATTCGGCGAAGAGACAAGAGCCATGGAATTTAAATTAATATCAGGGTAAGTACATGCTTCCGACTGCTGAAATTTAGGCTAGTGGATAAAAAAATCCACATCAGCTATCCCAAATTCTACATGAAGCTGGTTGTCAGGGAACTACATGATGAATCCACTGAGTTTGAATGCTTGTTGACCGCCGTTCATGCTGTTTATACAATTTTGCTCATGTTATCTAAAATTTCCCAATTTCTTCTTCAGCTTGGGATTTACGAATAACACAGGGATTCGTGCGGAAATCACAGCTTCTACACTTACGACACAGCGAATGGCGATCTCCAGACGTGATCGAACGCCGACACAAAGACACAGGTTAGACATGGATGAGTAAACAGTGCAGAGACCTCTGCCTCTGTGCCCAGAATCATTGGTGTAAATGAGCTATGGAATGCGTGGCGCCACCCAGGTGGGGAGCCTTTTACTTTCGGGATTTTGCTTGGGCATGGATCAGATTCTCTAAACAAAAATCGCTCTAAATTAGAAAGGTATTTTAGGAGGAAAGGAAAGCTAACTTTTTTCTGAGATTTTGTAATCTGAAGGAACGTTCTCATATACAGGGTGTTCGGAAATTGGTGTCAAATATTTTGAGGGTCCGCTGTGTGATCAAAGATAAGAAGAAAAAGTCCTATAAACATGGGTCCGGAAATGCACCAGTCTTTAGTTGCAGCCCCCCCAGGTTTGGGGTAAACAGTTCTTAAATACCTCGTAATGATTCACCGTTCCCATTCCAAACTCAGGATATGTGCCATATCATACCTGGTATTTCAGTACTTCATAATACAGTATTGGGTCGCACAACTTATCAGAGGGAGAGGTAATTTTCTTATGGGGGCGGGGGGGGATCAAACGTGGGGGAAGAGAGGAGTAACTGCTTTGGTCTTGTACTTTAATGAAACAAATTGTAGAAAAAACACATCGTGTGATTGAAAACAATCGAAAGTAGTACTGTACTTTCTTTCATTACGTGTAAAGACCAAGTAGGTTACATCGTTTTCCAAGTTTGTGCCCCCCCCTCCAAAAAAAAAAAAACAACTACTGTACGTACATCTCTGTGGAGAGCACCAAACATTATCAATCGGGTATCCTCGCCATTAAAAGTGAGGGATTTAACGTGTTTGTTTTCTACTCTTCAAGCAAAGAAGCTAAAACGTAAAAGTGGGGGAATCCTTAGAATTCGGATGATCACTTGTTTCATTGGCCGAAGCGGCGAGAACAACATTACTGTACTCAACCCACACATTTGAATTTGGTTGCTTATTTGTTTGTTTGTTTGTTGCCTTTGTCTAACGCTCCAGCTTCCACAAAAATCATCGCATAAACTTGGTTTTGATTTGGAGGTAAATCTCCACCTCAGATTCTTTGTAGTTTTAAGTGTTAAAGACAAAAATCCTTGAAAACCCAACTTCTAAAAAACAATAACTTAGAAGTCTTAAAAGTTACATTACAGCGGGCAAGCTCTGCCATTCATTAGTTGCTATCCCCCTGTTACGATCTCCCTTCCAGAATGTGTGAATGTGAGTTTGGAATGGAAACGGTGAATCATTACGAGGTATTTAAGAACTGTTTACCCCAAACCTGGGGGGGGGGGGGCTGTAACTAAAGACTGGTGCATTTCCGGACCCATGTTTATAGGACTTTTTCTTCTTATCTTTGATCACACAGCGGACCCTCAAAATATTTGACACCAATTTCCGAACACCCTGTATATGAACTACTCAATGTTCACCATTCCTATCTGTTTTTAAATAAAGAAGTTTAATAAGATAAGGTCAAACCCAGGGATTCGAACTGGGAAACCTCTGATCATCACAGGTACTGATATTCGCGAGCACTGGTGCATCAGATTCGATAGGCATGTCGGTCTGGCTTCACATCTGATTTCTACAGACCCGGGTTCAATCTGGTGAGGGAAGTATATATGTATGGGTTTTTCTCCAGTTGTTTCCCGCCAATTGTGTGAGAGTTTCCTTGAGGCCGTTAAAAAGCTCTTAGCTTAATGGTCGACACCTTCTAATCTATTCTATCACAGAGAGCCAAGATTCTATTTAAAATACGCCAATCTAGATCCAAAGCTGCTGAGGAGTCTGATGGTCTCTTCCACTACTATGTCAAGATGCCCACCAAACTATGTGATGTTTAACCCACATAATCCTTCTGCATCAAGTAGTTTCCAGAAACAGAAATAAAACACCCTCTGTATGGAAACAAATTTCCAAATTACTTACCAATAAAGCTGTTTGGATAATCATGGCTTGACAGTATTAAATAAGGCAGTCTTGTCATCATCTGCCTAGTTACTTTAAGAAAAATAATTTCTTAAACTAAATAGATCACCATTGCATTTGGAGTCACAATGAATGATTTTCAATTACATATTTATATATATGGCTTCCAAACTTCTACCGAAACCTTATCAGTAGCCAAAAGTATAACTCACTTTGTGGACTCCTCCCATTTCTTCCTGGCCATTACTGGTACATTCACACTCTTAAGCTCCTAGTGGATTCTTCTCTTCCTGCTGGCAATGTCCCAGAGCATGCATACAATGTGCGATTGTATGCCTGCAGGTCACCTAGAAGTACGCCATTGGTATTTGGAATCACGTCTGGGCTCTTCTCTTCAATATCCATTAAATCATCTGTGTATTGTCGCAGAGGGAAGTGTGATCTGTTTAAAGAAAAAAAAAATATAACGATATGTTTTAAGAAAAAAGAAAAATGCAACAAGCACCCACAATGTTAACACAATATGTGACATCTATTTCTGAGCAAGCTGCAACAATGACTGACTACCTGTGTCGACCAAAGGGGCAAAAGGGGTAATCGTCTAACTGGAAAATCGCATGATTGGAAGAACGTATACCGAATAACGGAAAGTCATCTAACACGGAATTCGTATAATGGAAAACCGTCTAACAGGAAATTCATATAATGGAAAATTATCTAATGTCCCTGCCTCGCTCGGCTTGCCGCACTCGCTGCGGCTATACATATAACATCAGAAACAACATGTATATTATTGTCTAGTTCGACGTTTATCCATTATACGATTTTCCATTATACGATATTCCATTTAGATGATTTTCCAGATTTTTTTATTTATGGAGATATTAGACAATTATCCCATTAGACGGTTTTCCAGTTAAGACTTTCGTCCGATGCCCCTCGACCAAACACAATAAAACCCAGTTTTGGTTTAGAACCAAGATATTTCATGCATTTACATCAACGAATACAGAAGGCCTGAGATGTACCACTCATGAGCTTCAGTCAGGGAAATGTCAATAGGTATGGTCTGAAGTAGAAAATTACAACAGTTGGCTAATTATGAGTGAAACTAAGCGCACTGAGCAATTTACTCCAAATCCCTCCCGTGGTCAAAGAATTTTTGAACCGAAATATCAGTCGCTCTGAAACTCCTTGTATTTTGCCAATTCTATGTCTAACTCAATTTAATTAAAAAAAATATGCTAGAAATTACCATGAGAGACAGACTGACGTAGCTTCTGTTTTAATTGAAATCTATACTTAATGCTGTATACTAATGCTTTGATACCTAATTAAACTTTTGAGAATTTTTTTTACCAATGTGATGAGAACTTCAATGAGTGCCAAAATACTCCCATGTAGTGTCACCTCGTCTGAGGGGATATTTAAAGTAGTTCTTACTTTTAATCAGAAAAATTAGCGAACTAAAGTACACGTTAAAAAATAGATGCAGTTAATAAAAGCAATGATAAAACATCCATTATTTTAACACATCCACTTTTGATTTGCAAGTTGATGTTGCTAGTTGTCAAATCTCGAGTTTTTCCAAAAAGGATTTTAATTGCTTTATTTTGCACCTTCAGAAGTCTATTTAATAAGTTTTCTGTTGCAAATCCGAAAATAGTACTGCCATACCTAAAAGCACTCTCGATCCAAGCTGTGTAAATACTTTTTTTTATTCTTAAGTGTTCAGATAACTTCTAATTTTGTAAAAGAAAGGAATCTGTTGTCTAATTTACATTATTAAGTTTTCAACGTGATATTTAAACTACCATTGATTGTCGATACTGATTCCAAGGTATTTAACATGATTAACATAATTCATTTTAGGACAGTGACATGTATTTCTATTGAAACAATCAAACTCATGAAATTGAATATTCATTTTCAGCAAACCCTTTCATATGAGCACTGTGTTATGTTCATAAAAGGTTTTCTCTGTGCTAATATAAAGCTCATTGGCAATCAATCAGTCCATTTTAGCATCGAAATCAATTTGTAAATTTTTCATCATAACTGAACAATCGTAATAAATGGAGAGCATAATCATATCATCTGCATACAGGATCATAACAATTCTCAATAATGTTGTCTACATCGTTAACGTCATCAAAAACAAAGGTCCTAAAATGGAACCCTGTGGATCACCATAATCCATGTCATTAATTTCACTATACTCATCATTAATTTTTACACAACATTTTCTGCCACTAGGATAACTGATTAATAAATTACGAATTTTTCCTGTTAAGGCCAATTTCATGTAATTTGTTCGAGAGAATATTTGAGTCAAGCGTGTCAAATGCTTTTTGTAGGTCGATCAAAATTCCACCATCATATCTTTTTTGATTCAACGCTGTGGTTACTACATCATTAATGAGTTTTAATGCATCATCAGTGTGCCTTTTTCCTTTTGAAAACCAAACTGGTTTTTATTTAGAATTTAATAACAATAATAATAATAATAATAATAATAATAGTTTAGTTTAACCACGAGTGTAGTTTGGATCAAGAAGGGCGTGACACTTACACTTGTCCGAGTCGTTTCGATGAGTTTAATGAACTGTGACGACAGAATTCTGGTCTTTTGAGAAATCGAGAAAGGTCAGCACTACCCAATAAGGTTTTAAACTGGGCCGGAGAGCGTGCCTGAACCGTATCGTCCCTTAAGGAGTTCCAAACAGTGATTATCCATACAGTAAAGAAACTCTTCCGGCACTCCAGTCTCCCAGGCTGAACAGCCAGCTTTACAGAATGGCCTCTAGTGGGCTTACACGATGTGGGGTCAAAGAATGGCAAGTCGACCAATAAAAACCCTCGAACAATCTTAAAAGTAAGATGTAAATCAGCACGCAACCTGCGCAGTTCCAAGGACTCCAGGCCAACCCTGTAAAGTCTCTCACTGTACTACAAGTCTCGTAAGCCAGGCAAACCATTTGTAAACTTCCGCTGTACCTGCTAATCGTGTAAATGTCACCAAGGAATAATGGGGACCACACCTGACTCGCATACTCCAACAAGGGCCACACAAAAACTCAAAACGCCCAAACCCTAATCCGCGAGTTCCCAGCCGTGAAACAACGATTTACAATAACAAGTATCCGAAAAGCCTTTGCCGTAATTATGCTTCAGTGTAGTGATGGGTTAAGATTAGCAGTCAGACAGATCCCCAAATCACTCACTTCGGATATACGTGGAATTTGTGCTCCCCTTAAGAGGTAAGAACAGACGGATTTTGGCCACATACATGGAAAGTCTGAAATTGTTTGGTAGCGAGCGGCAATGCCAATACTCGCTCCACCCAGTAACGTATTCAATAGCCGTTGACAATGCCATACGTTCTGTCATCAGGTCGACTACAAGGGTACCTAACTTCAAGTCATCGGCAAATTTGAACTGATGTGTAGAATGCAAGTTCTCGCATTGGAGATCAGTTAAATAGATGACAAACAAAAAGGGTTCCAGGACCGACCCCAGCGGGACACCGCTTTCAATTGCCAAATGAGAAGAGGGCGAGCTGTCGACTAAAACACGTTGAGTCCGACCCCTACGGAAGGATGTGATCCAAGACAACAGCTGTCCACCGAAGCCGATGAGTTCGAATTTGAAAAGAGCCTTGAATGGACCACCGATTCGAACGCCTTACGGAAGTCAAAGTAAATTATATCAGAAGGGATATCAATGTCGAGAACACTCGTCCATCGATCGAGGCATGCAAGTAATTGACAGCAAGAAGACCTCCCTGAAGAAGATTTGCGACTGGCAGATAACGGCAAGCAACATTGCACCAGTACACGGATCTGCATGCCAAAATAGAGTTACAATTTATAGGTTGTCATTTTAGGAAAAAAAGATATAAGAAACGGCTTGGAGTTTTTAAATGGTTTCACGTTTTTTTCCATACCAATTAAGTTTGGCCACAAATAGCTCACATGTAAGTATTATCAAATTTTACTCTTATTGTTCTGAATCAGGTAACACTGCTCACAAAATCCTCAAATTACTGGTACAGAGCAGTAACATTAACTTATTAGTTATCAAGGACTTGTTAAATACTGAAGATAGTTGTTGATCACTCCCAGTTAACCAGTTAACTTACAGTTTAATAGTAGTTATCAGCTCCCATATTGTCTTAAGAAAGGTAGCTTACAACTTGTGTATTATCTGATTTTACTCGTATTGTTTTGAAGCAGGCAACACTGCTCACAAAATTTCGTCAAGTTACTGGTACAGAGCAGTAAGTTACTTATCACATCAAAAACCAAAACTAGTAAAAGGGGCCCATCCCCACGCACATTTTAAGCCCAACCACAAGTCCGTGAGACATCTGTGAGCCGCCTAGTTACGAATGGTTCGGCCCTTCAAAGGAGTGATATCAACACACCAAAACATTCGCAAAGTTAATCGCACTGCTTAATAGTTCGAAGGTTAAATGAAAACTAGAACATTGCTACTTTCGGCAGCAATGCTCAAGTTTTCATTTAACGTATAAAGTATTATAAGGTGCGATTAAGTTGGCAAACGTTTTGGTGTGTTGATATCACTCCTTTGAAGGGCCGGACCATTCGTAACTTGGCGGCACCTTTTACCAGTTTTGGTTTTTTATATGATATCACTTTTTTTTTTTATTATGTATTTACTCAACTCCGCTACCGTGCAGATTTGTAATAAAGTGCCACGTCAACAAGAATTGGTTTTCAACACTTTGCTACTACCTTTTGCCTATAGGCCGAACCATTCTTAACTTAGTCACCTCTTTATAGTTTTTTGGTTTGGTCTTAATGTTGTTGTAATTTGTTTTACTTAGTTAGTTAGTTTTGGTGTGTTGATATCACTCCTTTGAAGGGGGGGGGGGGATTGAGGCTTAATGGCGCGTCGACAACTTGGTCATTAGAGCCAACCTCAGTCACAGTGCAGTCCTTTGAAGGACCAAACCACTCAACTTGGTGGCCTCTTTTATCAGTTTTTGGCTTTGTTTTTACAGTTGGTTTATTTTTCGTGAGTTGGACCTGAACACAATTTCTTTGGCAACATTGTTTAGATTTATCGTGATACACTAGTGAGTGTCTAGGCACGGACGTCAGTATACACCTTGTCATTGTCCAAAGTTTGGCCGTCCAATGAGAGACGATGCCGACAATACTAACAATGGTCATAACAATACTTTCGTACTTACGTGCCCTCCCACGCCATCCCCGTTATGCCCCCAGGCTTCTTCAAACCATAAAAGGTACACAGTTCGTGTTGTACTGCACCCATTCATCCAATTTCATAGCTGGAAGCCTTCCCGTTATCTCAGTATCGATGAATGATCACCCAATGGGATTTCACATGGGGATGAGCGGACTAGCTAGCTAGTAACTAGGAACACATTTTCAACGTAATTGAGGGTCAGATTTTGCATTGAGAGCAGCTTAACTGGCATTCCTACATGAGTTAATTTTTGTCAGGTGGGTCATTGCTCTTGATTTCAGCACAATATAGGCTTTTGTACCACATTATTGTTTTTCCCTAAGTACCTGAAATGTGCCCAACTATGCTTCAAGATATAAGACACTGACGCTATGCGGTCGCGCTACAATGGTTTACAACCTCGACAATTGAATTGATGTGATGTTTGTTGTGATGTTTGTTGCCTAATTTGGCGCGACACACATCTAGATACATCTAATAATGTCTAGATTAGTTCTTAAGGGCTGGTTAAATACATGGTTATTGACCCCTTCCAGTTAACCAGTAACTTCCAGTTTTAGTGAAGTAGCTCCCTCTCCCAAATTGTCTTTATAAAGGACTATCTTATCTCAGTCCTTATATTCTCTGATACGTGTGATGCTTGAATGACTTGCCAAGTGAAACAAGTGTGAAAGCTTACCAGTTTATGTGAATTCAGATTCACTTTTCACACTATCCATGTGTATGCCTAGATGTGTAGTAGGCAGCTTCAGCATCAGTTTATGGGTATCACACTATTTTTGAATATCAGCACCGCATTTAATAATTTCATTGTTAGGTATTAGGCTACATCTTACCGTTGTTCAAAGATGTGTGACGTTGGAATCGCTTGATAAGTTTGAGACTAGTTTGAAACATTTGCACAAAACTATACTTGTAGGTTAATCGTTGTGTACACCTGATTAATTCATTTGGTAGGTGATCGCAAGACATCACAGTAAACACTAAATACCCCCTTTTATACAATTTTACGCTAAGAGATAAGAAAATCAGAAGTACAGCAACGAAAGTGATCAGTTTATTAGCCAGAATCTTGGTGGCTTCTCCATACCTTTCTTATGCTAGTTAATCTGGAGGTTAGGTGGTAGCAGAGGTGGAGGACAGCAGAGGTAAAGGCTTTACGCACTTCCTACTCTTTCCTCCCCTCTTCCCCCTCCTCTGCCACCAAAAGCTTTTGCCATCCTGCCCATGAAATAAGGGGGAGTAAATAACCCGGGTCTAAGGGGGCTCATTACACATCATTAAACTAATTGGATTTCACACTCGAGCTGTTAAGAAAACATTTTTTTCCCCCATTCGCCCGATAGAGAAATGAGCTACCATGCAAGTGGAAGCTCCAGGCGAAGCAACTAAAAAACTGCAAAGCAATAACCGGTAAGAATAGCCTAAATACTTGAGGAAATATGGAAAGGATGAACGTTTTGTTTGACTTTAAAATTAAACCGAGAAAGTCAGGCGCACACTATGGGAGACTTTATGTTATCGGGCAGTTGGAGTGCATTGTGAGGATGCTGGCTTCGTTATTAAAATAACTAGCCTTGCATTTTAGGAGCTCTGCTTAACTTAATTTCGGGCTTGGTTCTGAGGCTTAGTCTGTCAATAGTCAACAACAACAATCAATTATGCTCAACTGTTATTAACACAAACAAAATATCAAATTATCAAAATAAACCCTTCAACTTTTAGAATAGCAAAATATCAAATATAAAACTGTATATAAAACTACATACTGACCTATCTGGATGTTCGTAGTCTTTCCGCTTGGTACGCTGTGATGTTCGTAGCCTTATTACAAAGACAATAGTGACTACAAGAAGCGCCAGAGATACTACCACACCCGTTACTACAGCTAACGTGGTAACAACCCAATTATCGGAACCTGAAGAAGGAAAACAAACCTGTAGCTACAAAACAATCACATATGAGAAAAAATTAAAAGTATTACAATTTCTGATCATTGCAAATAGTTCTATTTAAACTCGGTAGAGTTTTGTTGTTTTTGACAAAAAAAATACCCTTTAAAAATACTTATAGTAATGAAGTCACTGCAGAATTGAATAGGACAAATGAAAAATTGGAATATTGCTATCCTGCTGGTCCTAATGCATAGAGGAAAGCCTTCTGACGGTTATAATAATTATAAGAGGTTTATTCAGGTTTCCTTTCCTGAATGGCCAAGTCAGGAAAGGCCAAGTCAGCTCTAGGTTTAGGCTTAGGCAGCTTAGCACAGTGAAGAGGAGAACAGGAGATGTTGGTGGTTTGGCTATCAAGGCAGTTCTGTTATCAAAGGTTTGTGCAGCAGCTTGAATACCTAAGGCAGCTTACACAATCATTAGGTGGAACCCTAAGTCGAACATATAACACCAGAGGAAAAGGTTTGAACATAATACAGAAACTGCTGTCACCTATCCAAAGCTTAATATAAGATATCACTAACGATAAAGCATCTAAACAAGACATATAATTATATTACAAACAAAAACGTCAAGTGTGCTGTAAAAAAGGGGGATATATGATTGAATTTTCACTTGTTAAAATGAACACGGATAAAAATTGATGATTTTTAATTGAAATAATAAAATGTATATACAATTGAGAAAATTCCATCTGTTTAGGTGATGTTGTGCTTTACGTTTTAAATATATGATTGGTAAAGCACAACAGCACCTAAACAGATGGAATTTTCTCAATTGTACATTTTATTATTGCAATTAAAAATCATCAATTTTTATCCGTGTTCATTTTAACAAGTGAAAATTCAATCATATATCCCCGCCAGTTATTACCACAGCTACATATTACACCTATAATTGCAGTATACTTGCTTCATACCCCTCATCTCCAGCAGCACATCACATAGGCACATCACATAAGAGCCACCGCGCACTAGGCAAGGCATCAGACAACAATCGACTTTTTAGCAAAGACATAACACGTGGAAGAAGAATGAATCTGGAGTTTGCTGAGTGGCATTGTTCCCTAAATACAATGGTTAAAACAATGTAAAACAATCAAAATGATCGTTTAGGGTCCCGTAACTCCGGAATGGATCGACCAATCGAAAATGTGGTCCCTGTAAGGTTGTAGCCCAGGAAAATTTCTGGCTCAGATCATGTTTCAGATTTTAGGTAGGTGCAGTAGTATTTTCTGAAACCGTGTCAGCCAAGAAGAAGAACAACAACAACAACAAGTGAACAGTTTTCAAATTTACGTGTGGCTCCCTACGTTTACTCTTGCACGGAATTGCATAAAAGTTGGTGTTAAGTTTGGAAAAGTTTCTATCTACTATCTGGCCAAGTTTGGTCGAAATATATTGAATAGAAACTGAGAAATTAATAGTTTTAGTTTTGCTGGAGAGAGGACTTCAATCATATATAAATACGCTATCGCCGTGTATGATACAGGGTGGTCTAAAAGTCTGGTTACACGCAAATAACTGCCGATATGATGGTCCTACGTTAATTCTGGAGACATTTGTAATGTAAGTCAGCTATGGGGAATCCAATGAAGATATTTTCAATGACCTTGAAAACAGCATTCAAGGTCATCAGCATTCTATTTTCCAAATAAGGCAAGACACAGAACAAAAGTAAATTACAAAGTTGTACGCGAGCATCAACCATGACAAACTGCGAAAACAGAGTGACAAATGGAGCATAATGGCAATAGGCACCAAGTTTTTGTTTTTGTATTTTTTAATTGTGATAGATTGACCTCAAATTCTGTATCGTTTGTTTTAAATCTGGGACACTCAAGTCGTGTGGAGCGTTGGGGGGAGTTTTTGCATATTTCCCCGAAATTTTTGTGTGCTGAATTAATGTTCCAAATTATGCTGCCTCACTCGCGCTGCCACGCTCGCTGCGGCTGACACATAACATCACAGATGCTTGTAATAAAGATGCTAAAAATCTTTAGCAGTTTTGAACGCTACGAACATTTTATAGCAAACGTTTTTCTCCCCCACCCCCCAATTAGGGGACAATCTATACCAATTAAATTTTTTTTTTTTTTAATTTGGTGCCTAATTGTCCGGTGCCTATGTGTCTGCGTACCGGAAAGAATAGTAGAGATGCAATTCCATTTATGCAAACATACAAACTTCAAGATTTAAGCCGTGGACTCGTACACGGGAGAAGCCAACATCCGGGGGGCCGCTCGCGGCTTTTTGAGGGGGTCAAGACATAAAAAAAAAATACAGTAGATTTTTAAGTATAAGGAAATGTAAACTCCTTTGAAATATTACATGGAGGGGGAGTGATAACCGAAGGGTGACGGATTTATTAGGGGTGTTTTAAATTTTGTGACATTTGAGACAAAGGGGCAGGTGGGGGGCGTTTCAAAATAGGCCCAATAGGGTGACGTAATATACGGACGGCCCCTGTGCGACTGGCTTTTTACTTCATATCACAACCGGCACATCTCCTTACTTAATAGTTAACAAACTATCCAAGCAAACACCAAAAGTGTCAAAACACAAAGCCATAAACGAGCAGCTTCATGCAAGGATGCTGCCAACCAAATATCCTCTTGAATTTCATCTGTTGTTTCAAGAAACTCATTTGTGTTGACGGAAATGGCGGGTGGCGACTTTTAACTCAATCGTACTTTTCTCTCCTCTTTCCCTCTCGTTCATTCTGCGGGTTTTTGAGTAACAATGGTGGAAAAGCACGAGACGTTCTATTGACAAATGGAACCAATTGCCTCAAGCGGTCTAGAGTTGCAGTTGCTTAGTATGTGCACAGCCCACATTGGGGGGTTAATGCCAGACTTTTGAAACTCGACTCTACTTCTTTTGACTGTGACACTCCAACCAAAACAAACTCAGAAACTGTCTGACTTGCCATTTGACTTTGGATGGAACGAAAGGAGGAGATATAGCGGTTCCTTAAAAGCCCATTTAAGACATTGGTATGCAAATAACCTCGGCGCCAAGGCTTTTTAACGAGACAACGAATTGCGGGCCAAGTCGCTGTTTCTGCAGCAGACCTTGTCACCACGACGAAAATATCTTGCAAAATTATGGAGGTTAAAGGCGTGCTCTTGCAAACTGCTATTATTCGCCCGCCCAACATCACCCATCCCACTGTATTCTGCATGCAGTTCCTATCCACAATTCACTAAGTTTGCACGAGACAAAACAAGTTTCCGTGTAGCATTATTTTTGTACAGGAGTGTTTTGGGTGACAGCTCACTGAGCAATTTAAAGAAAATATCTGAACGAATTCAGAATCTCTTAAAAGTACATCTTGCTGAAATATACCTATTTCGCTTGGCTTCAAGTAGGTTTTTGAGCCAGAAATGATTAGCATAACAATGTGGTTTTCTTTACGGAATCTTCAACGCTTGAAAAAAAAAGGTGGGGGGGGGGGTTCCAGCGCACTCACATGCACTCCATTAGCCGAAACTCCTTTCTTCATTGGTCTTACTCGTAAACAAAGCTATTACACAGCAGGCGATGCATTAAGTGTCCCCCACTCCAGTTCATTCACCTTGATGTTTGCGAATCAAAATGTGCTAAGCACACATTACCACACTCCTAGTTTTCCCTTTTGAAAATCAATTAAGTCTGACAAAGGCGTTTTAAGAAAGGACATGTTCATGGAATTAATGAAGTACTAAGTAAATTTGTACATTCATAATTACACGCCGTGCGAATTCACTTTAAACTAAAGAGCTCAGCAATATCACAGTAAAAATAAAAAATCTGCAGGAGGAACTTTTGTTCACCTTACTACGTGTTCTTAACTGCTAAGAGAAAACATATTAATTTTCTTATTTGGAGGAAGGAGACACTGATTTTTGTAAAAGTGGTGATTTTGACCATCTTTGGATTTGGTATTAAAAGGTCATAACTTATCACTACCATATATTCGAGTATCATGCAGGAAATATCTGTTGCAACATTTATTTAAACAAACCGTATGTTAACCGTTTGTTGATCTGTAAATATATGGTGAAGTAGGACTCAAGGGTCTTCAGCCTGATGAAGGTGGCAGCTAAGGTCCACTAAAAATTTGCAAGTTTTTTTCTAGATTTTAAAACTTGTCCGTTGTGGTTGCGCATTTTATCCATGA